>WYDI02011039.1:0-112859 GCA_009867235.2 Psittacus erithacus
TTGTTTGCTAGCAAGCATGAGATACATTGTCATTGCTTGATAAATACGAAATTAATGCCATAAACACAAACTCTTTCTTCAGACAGTTAAGCCACCCTTGGTACACAGCATAAAACATTCAGTACAGTTCAAGGTGCAACAGTGCCTTTTTAATTCAAGACACTTATCTCCACAAAACATATACATATGTCTGTCATGTTTGTGCTATGTACAAGGAGCCACTTCAGTATGCAGCTATAAAATGTAATTTCTTTAAACTGGAACAGCACTGCTTCATACCATATATTAGATGAAGTCCTGAAAGAGACTAGTTCAGCTTTTATATAAGCATTTGATGAATGAACAGTAGAATCAGCTGAGTTAGTAATCAATGGTTGACTATAAAATACATATGTCTGGGAATCCAATAAATTTATTTATTTCCAGAAATCATGTCTTATGTTGAATGTAGTGTTTATCAGCATTAATCTTCAATACTGGTTGCCAGTGGGGCTGTAAGTTCTTCATTTGTGTGAGCTCCCTGATTGATGTTGTTCATACAAACTTCTATTCTCAAAGCAATATCTACATGAAAAAAACATTTCACCATGATTAAGAGAATTATTGATGTTTTCATTGTTAGACAGTAACATCTCATCTAGGATTCACAAATAGTAGCGGGTTCAGCAGCTTCAAGTTTTAGATATCTGTGGCAGTACTTTGGATTCAAATCACAGGATGACACTCCAGGCAAAGCACAAAACTTGCAGTGCAGACAAGCAGGAGATTCAGACAGCATTAATACAAGATTATGCCTTCACAGTTCTGCTTAGGGTCAAACCCTTGACACTTGATGGGATAAATTCCAAGCTGAGGTATTGAGAAACACTGTCCACACCCAAAGGAACATCCACGTAGAGGAACAGTCACCTCTGACCTGCTCACTCTGCCCTCATCTACTGTTCCATCCATGTCCAGACCACAAAACTAGAAAGTGCAGAAGGGACCTCCGTGGAGTGTTTTAATTATTACATTACAGACATTCTCCATATGCCAGATAATAGGCTTTTATCTTGCTCATCTAAAGAAAATAAAGCAAAAGAGGGCATTCCTCTTTATTTCTCAGTCTTCATATCTACTTTCATATCCCAATCACCTATCCTCCTTACTCTTGTAGCAAATTTTTGAATTTCTTTTAAAATATTTAACTTACTTTCTTACAAATCAGCTTTAGTTCTGTATCTTTTTTAATCTGCATCCGTATTTTCATCATATATTTAGCAATAGAAATACATTAATAAAGGAAGTCTGTTGTAAGTTTTAAGGTATATATGAGTGACTGCTGCTTTTTTATTGGATGTCAGAAGGAGGGAGACTGGAAGGGATTTTTTCCTTTAAATATATTCACAGTTTGCACTGAAATGGAATATGTGACTGATATGGTCAAATATTAGGATCCACAGAAATTTAAAAAAAAACATCAATCATGTATTCCTCCCTTTTAGCCAGGTAGTACACCTCTGAGATACATATTTTAGCTTCCTAAGGGTTAATTATTTTAGCTTGGTAGT
The DNA here is from genome assembly GCA_009867235.2 of Psittacus erithacus. Taxonomy (NCBI): domain Eukaryota; kingdom Metazoa; phylum Chordata; class Aves; order Psittaciformes; family Psittacidae; genus Psittacus; species Psittacus erithacus. The sequence goes on from WYDI02011039.1 coordinate 1,551, forward strand.
CTAATTCTGAATATCAACCCCAGGTTTAAACCCTGGAGTGTGGATCTGAGAAATTGTCTTCTGCTAATCCAACTCCCTAGAGGCATTTTAGGTGATTACAGTCACTCTTGCTGTAATTTATATAATTATAGAAAATCTGATTTTTCTTGGTTGTCTCTTTCTTTTTTTTTTTTCCCATTTGTCTCCTGTTGCCTGGCCTTAAATAGTAGGTAGAGATTTCATTGACGCTGCTGGATATGTAAGTGTATGTATTTTCCCCAACCCGTTTTATTGATTATGGGATGTTATGGTGATGATTTACCAAGTGACATCTTTAGAAATATGTCTGTGCTGAAGTACCCGTGCAGGTGTACACAAGAGTCAAGGTAACAGAATGGAATAGCATAACATGCATCATCACCCCTTGTAAAAGTGTAGCATATTAAAGGATACCACCATGTGGAGGCCACAGTCAGTGTATGTATTGCAATAACCCAGTCCAGTGGAACTTGTGGATGGATAAACAGAGGATCAACAGTGCAGTATGAAATGCATTTCAGCTCCAGGGAAACAAGCATTATGGGGTGAGGTTGTATTTTGTATTACACCAGTTGATAAAGAGCAAAAGCTTTCAGGCTTTGAATTGTCTCATTAAATTAACTTATATCCTCTGATCATCACTATTTCAAAAACCCTAGTAGGTCATCTCTGAACCTGAGTATAAGGAAAGGTTTCAAACCTTTTTCTGAGATGATAAGCAAGAGGAGTTAAATGCTTATAGATCCCTGCTTGCTCACACAACTCCTGGAATGGGTCATTGTGCAAGAAGAGTTATTGGTGCCAGGGTTCTAGGGGCTTTGACAGGCCCTAATGGCTTTGACAAGCCCCACTGTGTGCCTGCACCCCACATCCTGCCCAGGTCATGACTGAGCTTCCCCTGCCATTGTTCTTTCTTAGGGCTGTGTAGGAGCAGGGTAATACTTTCCCTGTGCAGCTCCAAAGAGCATGAGACTTGGTGCACACACATGGGCCAACTGGTGGATGACAGAAGTCTGACACCTGCACACTCCCTGCCTTTGGGATAGTAAAGTGGCTGTTTGAAGGGTCTGGACACTATAATACAGGGGTGGAGAAGAGCATTTTATTCATGACGGATTAAAATCTGCATCTTGGATGCCTCTATAATTTCCCTTTTGCTATAAAAGCTTTTTTTCTGTCTGTACCCAGAAGAACCTATCTTGCATGGCCTAAGCTGCCATGAGTTGTCTAACCTCTCCCCACAACACTGCATCCTCATTTCAGGATGTCTTTCTCTCCTAATAGAGTGCATGTAAGTAATGTGCTGGGATTTCTAGGAGGTTTCCAATTCCATACCCAACCTATTCTAAATTCTTAGCAAAGCATAGAGACAACTATGCACAGCTCAGAAGATACCAGATTAACGGTATTTAATTGGCACTCCTTTTTAATAACCCTAGCAAAGAGATAATACAGCACAGCCATAAAGTCTGGTTTATTCTCCTTTGTTACAGTCCATGCTGTAGAGGGAAGGAGCATTATGGAAACAAGGAGACACAGAGAACCCTACATTTAGCATTGTTTGGATATACAGTAATTTAATCAATGCTAAGGGAAAAAAAAAAATTATATGTATTTTTAATGTCATAAATATTGGAAGGAGGAGGGAAGCATCTTGTTTCAGCTTGAAGATTTTATTCTAGCAACATGTATCCATTTTCCTTGACAGATGCAGATTCACAGAACTGAAGCAATTTTATTCTGCTTCTCCTGTGCACCATAAAGTGCCTGGATTGGAAAAGATTCCAGTTTAAATCTCGTCTCTCCTGAGAAAGGCTCTGAATATTCCTCTGAGTATTCAGCAGAGGCTTTATTACCTGCTGAAATGCTTCCACTTCCCATGAAACACTTAAAATGTTCTTTAGAGCACATCAAGGAGAGTGTGAGAATGACCTGATAGCAGAGCACCAGGAAGTCCTCCCAGGAAATTCAATTGATTGCAATAAATAGATGTATAGACAGACAGACAGATAGATAGATAGATAGACAGACAGATGGACATATAAAAGCCATGTTCTGCCTGCTGCACTGCTCTGCTCAGAGGATGCAGGAAGTACTTCAGTCTCCAGCCCTGAGAGCACAAGATCTGAGAAAAGGGATGGGGAAGAGGAAAGTTGCATCACACAAATTTCTTTTGTTCTCCATCTGAGTACGGATCTATCTGAAATCCTTCTGAAGAAAAGAGATAATATTTTTGGTGGGAGCTAAATCAGCTCCTCACAAGTAGACACTGGGAATTTTAGCCTGGGAAGGAACTCACGGCTGTAATTCTCCCCTGCACTCAGCTTCATGGTGATGTAACACCAACTAGAATAGCCCTTTGTTAGCATAACACATAAATGAGCCCTGTAGTGGTTTAGTTGCTTAAAAGAATAAGAATTCAGCAGAAAAAAAAAGAGGTTCTTGCTTTAACATTAGACTTCATGCTGTTTGATTCACAGTATTTTTGTATTTATCAGTAATTAATTAATATTATGGTGCACAAAGTAACTAACATAGCTTTAAGCCAGTAGATTCCTTTGGGCTTCCTCCCACTCTGTCATTCTAACAACGAGCAGGTGAACGAGATTTTTAATACATTTTTTTACCTCAGGAAATATTATTCTTTTGCATTTCGCATGTTGTAAGGAACAGATAATGCACATGTTCAAAACAATATTTATTCATAGCTATTTACCACCACTTCATTTACGTAAATACTTATAACTTACATTTCTTGCCTTCTCCATTCTCTCCCTTTCCTACAGCCTTATTTTTATTACAAGTTTTTATATCTGTTGCTAGTAATTAAATGTTATTAACCAGATATTTAGTTGGTGTGGATCTGACCCTATAAGCTCTACTTGTTCCGTTAAAATATAGGCAGTGTGTGAGTGAAAAACAGAAGAAAAGTAACCACTGTTAAATCATCAAGTAGGTTATTGCTTTTCTCACTCATCCTTCTCCACCTCACCCCCACATACTAAAAAAGAATCAAGACAAGCAAGGTTTTCAAATCATATATTCCTTCAGCTATAATAAGCTGGTTGATGCTTAAAGCCTCTCACCAACCTTAATCCCCTAAATCCCCTGCATGCCATAGCAAACTGAAATTCAGTTGGGGCTGTCCAGCCTTGTAAAGACAAACCATCCTTCATCAAAGAGGTGTCTGTATTGATAAATTGCTCCCTTCATACGCATGACACTATCTCTAAAAGTGATTTGTGTACATTAGGACAGCAGAAAAAGATGAAACGAAAAACCCTTAAGAGTAAACTAAGATGAAGAATAAAAAAGATTACTTGGAGCAGTCAAGTGGCTTTTTACAGGCTCAAATTTGGGGAAGCATTGTTCATTGCAGTCTCTGTAAAACACAAGTCCTGCATATAGACACAGCAGATATGACTTACCATAGATGTAAAACCCACTGTGGAATTGCTTAGATGTGCTTGCAAAGCTATTGTGGGGATGGAGTTCAGGAGGACAAAATACTGAGAAAATTGAATGAATTCTTCTGTTGTCTGATTGAAAGCAAACATATTACAACATTAACAAGTATTTTGATTCCCGCTGTTCTAGTGCAGCTGGGATGACATCTTGAGATGTTGTTGTGGTTTATTCAGTGCACAAGCTCATTTTTCTTCTAGGGAAGCACAACTCTGGCCACTGCTGTTGCTGCTGTCTTCCAGCTTGAACTTGCCTGTCCTGAGTAGCTGTTCTTCATTACTTTTTGCAGTGCTCCTAATATATCACACTGTGAGAAAGGTTTGTTCCTGTCCTAGATTTCCACAGCAGCTTCTGCTTAGGATGTAGAATGCTCTGCTGCTCCTGGTAGTTCAGGTGTCTCTGTGTTTTTCTGATTAAGAGCTCTAAAGAAACAAAAGGTAAGGGAAAGTGGATTCACGATAGAGGATTAGTAGGGATTGAAAAAGTAGGGTGGGAAAGAGACAAATACAAGCAGCATTCAGGAGTCAGTTCCGTATCACATGTAAGAATATCAATAAATAAATAGATTTGCTGAACCAGAACTTGAAGCTTAAGACTTCATTGCATACCTCAGCTGTTTCACTGAGCATTATTAAAACCAGAAGTAACCAGGCAAATTTGCTACTTAAGAAAATGAGTTGTTCTTGAAAGTCTATTTTTCTTTTCATCTTGGATATTTAGACCCTGGAAATGGATGTAGTCTTCTTATGATTTCAGGCATGCAGTTTTTACTTTGGTTTTATTTCACATGATCTCCTTTTACAGTGTGACACCAAAAAAAAAACAAAACCCAAATTATGTTCCTATGCAAAATTTTCTGTGGCATATTCTGGCATATTCTGTCCTGTTTAAATTGCAAGTTTAAAATTTATCTGAAGCATAACTTTATCCAAACAGAATTCAATGGAAATGGAAGATGACAGTTTGATAGTATCTGTTTTAGTAGTATCATTCTGTGTTGCAGAGATGAATATCTGGTTTGCAGCAATTAGGAGAAAGAGTCTTGCTGAATAATCTACTCTGTAAGTTCCCAGCTGAAAATCACAGGTGCAAAAGAGTGTTAACAACTATCCTGTGTAGAAACCCCTCTCATCTCATGCCACAAAACTCCCTCAGACCTCAAGCTCTGTCACAGAGAATGGTGACAAGTTATGGTGGACCAAATTTTGCAGCTGTGTTTTGAACCTATTGCCAATCTTTCTCTCCTACTTCCCTCAGCCTTCCCAGTGGCACTGTGGCCACATCACAAGACTGGTCACCAAAACCAGCATTTGCCTGCCTGTAAACTCATAAGAGTTCCCTGAAGAGCAGCAACAACAAAACCAACAAGAATAAACACAAATGAGAAAACAGGGATGATTCCAAAAATAAGAACCTCTTTAAAAATGTGTGGCAAGTCTCTATGTATATCTCTGAAGATAATCAGAAGCAGACATGAGAATTCTGATCCCTGCCATAGATACTTTGTCTTTTCTTAAGGCTGGTGACTCACATCACAAAAGACCTTGACAAAGAGAAGGGACTGGCACTCTCCTCATTCAAACCTGATGTGCCTCAACCATTTTTCCATGACTCAATTTTGTATGCATGATCTGAGTCCTTCTGCAACATGCTGTTCACAGAATTCAGATGGCCTGATTAATTTCCTACCCAATCCAGCAGGCTTTTCTTTTCACTTTGCAAATAAGAATCTCAAGTAAATTTCTCTATGTGGATTGCTGCATTCAGATGTTCATTTTAAACATAATATGGGCACAGATGTACAAACTAATCTGTAACTTACATTGTCTGCTTTATGAACTTGATATTGCTATTAAAGCAAGCAAAAGAAAAACAAGGGGAAAATAGGGTGGAAGAAGCTCAGCTCTCTTTCTTAAAGACATTTTGTTTGAAGGGCCCTAGACAGGATAGAAATCAGAAAGAAAGAAAAGGCAGCCTAAATGTATATATGCTTGGATGGGTGAAACTCAAAACTGCCTGTGCCTTCACAGACTTTTGCACTTTCTGTTGTATGTATTTACATGTGCATATATGGATATATTACCCTCTTCTAATAATTAAATGCTGCAGTTCCGATATTTCATTTTTTTCATGTCCCTGAAAATTTTTCTTGTGGTGTAGAATTTTTGCCAAGAAAGTTTTCATACTTACATCTTCTTTGACCCTTATTGTCTGCTGAATCACGAAAATCAGTATATTTCCTGTCATTTCTATAATCTCTCATTTTATTTGTATTTTCACCTTCAAATTTAATTCTGATATTCAGAGGAGTTCAGTCCTTCACAGGATTTCTTACAGAACTTGAGAAAACTGATTAGTTAAAATGTTGATCCTATTGAGAGATGTTGATTTATATCGTGTCATGTATTAGTAGCAGTTGTTTTACAATAGCGCAGAGAGATGTTAGGACAGATCATCCATGCAGACCTGATTTGGTCTGTGATGGTCTGTAGTCTAAAGATCTTGCAATTTAAATAATCAAAAGAGATGGGAGGTGGGAGAGAAGCACAGGAAGTGTTTCTAGTTTACAAACACAGGGAAAGGGACAGAGGACTGTGTTCACAGCAATACAGTTGAAGCACAGATAAAACAGGTGACCCACTGCTGCCTGCTCCTTGCACAGAAAACAGACAGAACTGAAGCCCTGCAGGGGCAGATCACGCTACCTGAGATCTGAGTCCTCCTATGAGTGTCTCTCATTTGGTTAAACAGAGCCAGGGGCAACTGTGCTCCCAGCCAGGGAGGTTTCCCTGAAGGTCTGGAGAACAGATTTCTGTAAAGTTACATGACCGGTGAAAGATGCTGACCTCTCCCCAGGGGAGGGTTCAACAGAGTCCTAATTCTCATGGAAATAAAGTAGCTAGATGGCTTTAAAAATCAGGTCCTACACTTCACCTTGCAACAATTTCTGACTGCTGTAATGCTTACAGCAAAAACAATTTGCTCGGTCTTCTTTTTCCCCGCAGCCGTTCCACTCTTACTTCTCATTCCCCTTGACCTTGTCAGACCCGCTTTCATTCTGTTCCCCTCATATCTACCCAGTCCTGCTCATGCAGCCTGAGGGTGCAGCTCTGAAGTTGCTCAGGGACAGTGCAAACAGCCAACGAGTTAGTTCTCTTGGACCAGCACCCCGGCAGCAGCCAGCAGGAAGTGCGGAGCGGCGCACGGACTTTCTGCCTCCCAGCGGCCACCGGCAGACTCTTCAGGCCCAGGTATCAACAGCTCTTTCTCATCAGGCATTAGCCGCTCGGTACAAATGCTTCCTTGCTTGTAGGTAAAAATCCCCACTGAGGTCTGGCATTCACAGTCACCCCACGCACAGAACTTCTCCCCCTCCTCTGATATCTTGGAGTAGTAAACCGTTTGTTTAATCTCCTTGATTTTCCCTGACTGCCAGTAATAAAATGCTGCTCTTTCTGAAATAATTTCCTGACTATTTGCTAAGATTCATCTCCGACATTTCATTAAATATGATCATTTAACTGTACAAGTACAAATGTATTTTTAATTTAGCTTACTGCAGATATTATAGATGTGGGGAAATGAATTCGCATTGCTCTAGGACAAATATATCATTCACATATGAATGCCACAAAAGAACAAATTATTAAAAATTACTGAAACTTCCACAAAGATTTATACTTAACATTTCCATTTTCGATCTCAGTGCCAGGAAACATATAGCTTGTCACTATATCACACATGATATTATGAAGAATGTTTGGAAGATTTCACTAGGAATCTTTATCAGCATTTCAGTCTTGAATATCATGCAAAGGAGCAAACTCTGATTTCAGGAAGAAAAGGTCAATTTAGCTGGGTTTGTTTGGGAAAGCCTGATTTATCAAATAGGCTTTCATAAAAGAGTTCCCTTACAGCACATAAAAAGAGATATTACTTAATTGATAAGCCAAAAATAATAGAAATAAACATTGATTGATTTATCCAATGCATCTTCTATCTATCAGGTTTTGCAAACCTTATTTTATAAACCATCAGTCGAGGTTAGAAAACAGAAAAACTGTACAAAATTAACTCCAAGTTGGTCTCAAAGAGGGACAACCCCAATATGTGTTTCATAGATATTTGAATTTCATGAGAAGCTGGAAATGAACTGTTTTAGGTTGGTCTGCTTGGGTTTTTTCCTGGTTCAGGACTAAATACTGTTGTTTAGACACAGGAAGTAAAACAGTTACTATCATGGTATTTTGTGGTTTTAATATTAAAAATGTACTTTCATATTAGCAAAACTTCCAAACATCCAATTTGGAAGGGACTGGAGGTGCTATATTGTGCTGATCTATATATTAAGAAGAGGGGAAAAAAAGCAATCTCTGCTTCTCTATGTCACAGTTTATGTTTTAGAAGGTAAACAACTTACAAAACTAACGAACAGGTCAATACATAACATCAGTTTACTCAACACTTCAAAGTGGTGTACTAAAATTTTAACGATGTATTTCAGTCTTTCCTGGCCTTGATGGCACAGCTTCAAACTCACTTATATCATGGGCCATCATTATGCTCTATTTTTGTGCAGTATAGGAAGCTCTGGATTATGACTCTTATGTTTATATAGGAGTGAAATAGTAATAGTAACACAACAGAGGAAAAATCATATGTTGGAATTAGGGGGAAATAATGGTTTGTTGCTGAAGTGGGGAAAATGTATTTTATCCTGTTCTGCTTTCATGAAATGTAGCATTTTCTTGAGTTCCATGAATTGCCCCTTCATTTTTTCTTCTGTACCTATATCAAAAATTGATTAGTATTTTGAGCATAATTTCTCTTTTTCAGAAAAAGCAACTTTACAACACAAACGTTTCCAGTATCTTTTCTAAACTTGACACATAATATTGAACCGCAGTGTGGTGCTACCTCTGTGAATCAGAGCTTCCAAATCACCTCTTCACAAACTAATGGCCATTCGTTTGGTGCAAAGCTGTTATGCTTGGCTTGTAATTCTGTGCAAGAGGCGTCTCTGAAACTAGTCTTGAAAAATTAGATTCAGTTTTTAAGATGAGGAACCTGAAGACAGGCTCTGTCACACACTCACATTTAGGTACTTAAATAACTCTTCTTGTTTTCAAAAATTACCATTGTACAGAAACAAGAGAACAGTTTCCCTTAGTCTGGTGTTGCTTGTATGAACAATATGCCAAACTGCTATATCACTATATCAAGTATATCACTTTATTCACTATATCAAGTAAAATAATAATAGAATCAAAGAATTGTTTGGGTTCAAGAAACTAAGAAATATTGCTGAAAATTTAAAAATGTTCTGCAATCAGACTGCCAAATTCTTATTGTAAAGCAGAGAAATACGCCCTTTTCCCCAGCTCATTATGAAGCCAGCTCACAAAGAGTGAGTTTAAGATGCCACACATATTGTCTATTTTATTCTGGTATATATGATAGTCTGTAAGGAGGCCGAAGGTAAAAGCTGGTTTGAATTCATGTCAGTCTGGTTTAGCATATTTTAAATTAATTTATTCAGTTCTTTATAGTTTCCCAGTGGACACTTACACATATCCTACACCAGGACACTTTGTTATCTTCTCTGTGGGAAAGGCCAAAGATTAGAACTGCTGGGAGATGACATTGCTTCAGTACTGAGGAAAACTGGCAGAGCTGGAAAACAGACTTTTTCTCAGGAAGCTACAGAGCTGCATGGAGAGATAGAGGATCCTTGGATTTTGAGAGCTAGGAACTTGGAAACATTTTGCACATCTAAACATCTGTTCTTGTGTCACTCAGGTTCCCCATGGAACCTTCACCTCCTTCTTCCCAGTCCTGTATGCTGAGGGATGGGAAGAGGTGATGAACTTGCTTGCAGATTTGGCCACAGAAAAGGAGTGCAACTCCTATCTCTACTCCTGACCTGCTGGATGAGCCTGAGCAGATCCCTTCACCACTCTCTGCCCAGGTTTCTGTCTTGTCCATCAGTCTGTCAGCTCTTCCTAGCAAAGGACCTGTATTTATACCAACACAACAAATGTTCATCTTACTGGACTGAGACAAGGAAAGAATTTTGGAATTCTGTTGCAACATGTATAACATTTACTGTCAGTCAGGATTGGAAATTTTTGGCAGACAGATTTGGAAGAGAAGGTTTCAAGTTGTGGAGGAAGCCAGAAAAAAGGGAGCTCTGAATTGACATGACCTGTGGAGGCTAAAAGATAATGACAATCCTGAAACTGAAGATCATCGAGGGTGTCTAGTATTAGCCCTTGTCACAGCACAGCGATTTTCCTAAAGGTTACCTATTTTGTTGATCAGACTGTGCTCTGAGCTCTAGCATCATCCTGATGTTTATCAAATGGTCTGTGATAAATGGTCTAAGAACAAACTTTAAAATTTTAAATGCAACAGAACAGCCTTGAAAGTCTCCTCATCTTCTGATGAAAAATACATTGCAATAAAACTACAAAAATACTTTCCAAAATATCTCAGTTGCTCACTTGCGATCACATTGGAAGAAATGTGTCTAAGAGCCCTGGTATGCACGAGAGAAAAAACAACAAAAACAAACAAGCAATGCCAACAACAGCACAACTGATGAGCTATTTCAGGAGGTTTCCCTCAGGTTTTCTAGGTTATTTTATACCCTCTGTGTCTGTATTCTAAATGAATTCTATTTTGGCTGTTCAGATACATTTAGAAGTCTGGCCTTTGGTGATTACAAGGCACACTCCTGTTTAGTTCAGTCACAACTTAACTGGAAAACACAGAGGAAGAACTTAGAGAACAACTTGGGATTCACCTCAACTTTATTTTACTACATTTCTTCTCCAAGAAAAAATAAATAATGTAAGTCATGTCTTGCTGTAGTGTCCTCCCAACCTATACCTGATAATGGAAAACTGATGGCTTATCCGACATTAATAAATAACTATGCTTGAGGGGACCTACTATGGATTTCATTGACTATACATAAGTGTGCATAACAGTTAGAATAAAAAGCACAGTTGCATAACTGATCACATTGCTCTTGTCTTGGCAGTCAAGCACCAATAGTACTGAAAGGGATTAGAGGTAATAGCTAATGAAGACAGGATCCTTACATTTTAACTCATCCACCTTTTCCAAGGGATACTTGCCAAGCTTCTGTCCATAGCTGAGAGAATAAGTAACATAGCCAAGTAGCAAATGCATTAACCAACGTAAATAAAAGTTTGTAATATATCAGTGGATGTTTCTGGCTAGCAAGAGGCCCATGTTTTGCAGTTCAAAAAAATAACTGAAATAAGGGAAACCTGAATAATGATGCTGTGATAAATTAGGTTTGTGATTAGAAAGACTGTAATTCCTAGGTAGTGGGAATAGCAGATGCTTGAGGAAAAGCCAAGTTAAGGGAGTTAAGTACCAAATCTCATTGAATTTCCACTGCAGTGTTAGATATCTAATTGTACTGCTATAAGAAAGCTGCTTTTTATAGGCCCTACAGCATTCTCTTTTACATCAGTAACTTTTGGCCAAGTTTACTTGGGTAATTTTCTTTTCTTTTTTCGCCAAGGATGGTATTTTCTGAGCAGTGAAGGAGAAGTCCTCATGGCTGAAGTTTGTCATGGCTCCTGTGACTGGCTAGCGTTATGCTTTGTTGATTTTCCAGTACCAGTTTGTTTCCATATCAGCAAGTACTCTGCAGACTTTGAATCTGTTCCGGGATGTATGAAAGAGAAGAAAGCAGAGGCTGGTTTTAAAGTTTGTGGTTTTTTTCTTAGGATGGAGCTAGTGGAAGAATTGTCTTGATATTTGACCAAGGAAATTACGCCAGCTAGTAGGTGCTTTAATTTGTATGCCTGAGGCTTAAACAATGCCACATCCACTTAGAGACCTGAATGTTACTGTTCTGCTCCTATTACAGTTAGTGATATCGAATTGTGTTACTGTGGATGTGTGTCTGTAAATTCTACTGGCTACGTGTGTGCTTATGTATATATTTCTAGCACAGGGATGGGGGAAGAGAAACAAATCTAAAGATGAGGAAGTTAATTTTTTAATTTAAATTAAATGATCCAATGGTTCATGCTTGTGGAGCAAATGAACAAAGGTGTCACAAGTAATCAAAAGTTTAGGATCCATAATCCCTGCTAATCCAAAATGATCTTGAATGCAGGATGTCAAAAGCTTTAGAATTGATAAGAGAACAGTCCTAGATCAACATGACATGGCAAACAACCAGTTGAAGTGCTGAGCTAAACAAGCCACGCTAATATGCAGGAGACCTTATTTATTTATTTTAAAATAAATAACTATCTATAGTTTTTCTTATCAGGATATGTCCCCTAAAATGCTGTGGCTTGCTTTATGGATGTGTATCATGCAAGCATGTATTAATGAGATAAAGGACATCCAGTTATATGTTTGTTTCAAGCACATCATGTATGTTCTGAATATTCTGATTACCAACTGCAGCATCAAACCAGTGTATAAGTTATTCCCAGTGTTCAGTCATCTTCTATAATAAGTTATCACCACATACTTTCTGACATGCTGAGAGTAGTACTAACTGTATATCTCATCTGCAATTAATGCTCTGCACCAATACTACCACTGTTCTTACTATGTGACTACAAATTTGCAATGAATTGATAAAGAATCCCACTAATAACAGCACTGGGAAATGAGCAACAAACACAAAATTAATCAAGGCCATATATTTTCAGTCTCCTTGCCCAAAGTAAAGACAGTCTCTAAGAGGTCTGTTCTCTAATTGATAAAAAGTACTGAAAGTAACCTATCTGTGGAGTTATTCCCAAAAACTGTCACAGTATTTTACATTATCAAAGCAGGACAATAATAATCACAGGAATTTACAGAATGATGGCTGTACAGAAATGAGGAAATCTTTGGACAGATGAAATACCAGACTGAATGCAGGAGATCTGAGTTTTTGTTAGTACCTCTGTTGCAGATTTCCTCTGTCACCATATTGTCTCAGTCATTGTTTGAATGCAGATTTTCAGTCTGTAAAACAGGAATATTACCATTTGCAGATGTAAGTATTTTCTGCCACCCATCTTGAAGAAGCTATCTGATTGGGATGCTGTGTGGCTCCATACAGAGATTTTTTAAGTCTCCTGACATTTAAAAATGTGCAGATGGAACCCCTGTGGAAATCTGATTTAAATTTATGTCAAGCAAAGATTTTTTTAGAGACAGTGCTGATTTTCAATTCAGAGGTATGACTACGCTTCGTACTGGCCCTTAATATGGCTGCAGTTACACCAGCGTTAACAGCATGGTAACAATATTGGGAACAGTGTTTAGCTTATTCTGCACTCACATGTAAAATACTGTTGAGCTCAGAGAATTTGACTCCCTTGTCTTTTTCAGTTACAGAATGCACTGTCACACAGACATGGCTTACATAATTTAGTTATAAGTGATTTGTTAATTCACATAGTATCATTTCAAAAGCAGATGCCTAATGGTGATGGCAAGAATGATAACAACAAAAAGATGTCAAAAGAGAAAGGACTTGCTTGCCAAGGAAAAATCTGTGTGCTTATAATCAACAATATCAGCCAAAAACATACCAGTATTTTGATTAACTATGCCTTAAGTGGAACTGGAGAACTCTCTGTCCCCAACCATCCAAGCTACCATGCAGCTGAAGCCAAAAGTTTCTATAAGGACATTGTGCTGCCAAGTTGTTGACACCGTGTTCTTTACCAGGGTCCTTGTCCCCTGCCTGCCACCACTGCACATATACCAATTCGCACCCAAGCTTCAGGGAAGGAGGAAGGGGCAGACTCTGTGCGAACTTGAACATGCTGTGCAGTCACAAGTCGTCATCCTACATGGACAATAAAGATGCTGTATATTCAAATTATAGGATCATAAAGCAAGGGGAGTTTGAACTCTGACAAAAAATGTATCAATAATTTGATTAAGAAATTGGCAAGAAGAAATACATGATTCTAAGCAGAACTGTAGGTCAAGCATTAGCAAGGAGTGCTAAATCACCTCAGGTGTAAATATTTTAGAAAGAAATACATTTTGTATAGAAAAATAGCTGTTAGAATTTGCCACAGAACCAACAGGGCTGAAAAGCAAGTAATCACCACCTACAGTGAAAGTTTTAAACCATCATCAAAGACTTGAACATTCGGTGGTTTTGCATTCCCCTCCTTATTTTAGGAGGACCTGAAATAAAATTCTGAGGAAAGCCATGTTACTTTTGTAAACAGCCTCTGGTAAAACACCAAAGAAGATACTTTAAAACCTCTTTAATTTCCTATAGCAAGTGCCCTTAAGGTCCTGCATATCAAATCAACAGGTAAATTGTAATGACACAGTCATTTTTAAGGGGTACTTTTTTGGGTATTCACTTTGGCACAATTTTCTCATTGTCATTTTTTGAAAACCCTATTACCCATCATTAGAGATTTTCAGTCTTTTATGTATAAAGTGACACAAGCAAGTACTTTCTGCATATATCCTGCTCTCGCATAAGACACGAGCAACTTTTTTAATATGCCTTTCTTGAAATCAAAACAATATGCAAACTACTGTTAAAAAAATCACTCAGTCTCATCCAGTGCTGCTGTAGCTTTACTGTGTTTACCGAGCTACAAGTTCCTAACAGAAGTCTTGTTAAAATGCAAGCTGGAACTGTACATTTATTCCACTAATGGTAGCTATGTTTTGCAGTCCAACCTAAATTTGCTAAGCTGCTACTGGAGTGGCAGGTAGGTAAGCCATGGTAGCTAAACAGAAGAACGGGGCTCAGAAGACAATTCTACCCCAGTGTTTCTGCCCTATGCTCTGATGACTTCAGGCAAGCTACAAAAGCCCTTTTCCCTCTTTCTAGTAAACTTCAAACTGTTAATTCAAATTGATGTTTAGTTTCATTACTAAGGTGATGTTAAATGTATTCGAACCCACAAGCACCACCTCTCAAGTAAGTCTTTGCTTTGTAAAACAGAATTGTGACACACTGGGGAATCTGTCTGCAGCTTACGAATTCTAATTTTAGTGTGAAAATATCATCAAACATATCAGAGTAAAAAGGATCTACCATATGCTACCTGTGCTTTATGATGTATTGACCAGTCCTGAGAAAATATGACCCTTTGAACATCAGTGGTCTCCTACTGAAATGCAAACCCTGTGTAATGATAATTGGCTGGAGTGAGGAAAGTAATCCACCCAATTTTTCTGTGAGAGAAGGAGTCATAGAATACAAACCTCTCATTAGGAAACAAAAGTATTGGGTGTGAAACTCACACAGCAAGACTGGAAACACATGACAGGTGAAAGGATGACGGAATATGTCCTTGTTATAGGAAAGTCATCCAGCAACTAGATGCAGAGCAAGTTTACTTAGAAGGCAGAGATAAAGACAGAGACTCAGTGTTTCCAATAGAAATCTGTGTTGAAAAATAAATTCAGGACTGACCTGAATCAAAATATCTTTTGGGAGTAACCAAAAAATTAAGGCATGAAATATGTGTAGATTTTATTGCTGTATCCAGATCTGAATTATTCATGTTATATAGGAACAAAATAATTGGGTTTAAGATCTTATGTAAGGTGTCTTTGTGTGTCATGTCATTTACTATTGCATAACTTTGAAGGGTTAAATTATAAATGCAGAGTTCTTTTTGTGTATACACTCCAGGAAAGAGTGTAATTAAGCTACTGGGGAAATAGCACCTGTTTGGAAGACCTGAAGCTGTCACAGCCAAGGTCTCAATGTTTGTGGTGAGGAATAGGAGAACTAAGTGATAGAAACATGATGGAAGGCAAAAGGGAATTTTTACAACATAGTAACTCAGCCTAAAACATGAAGCCTAAACCAACAGTATTTATTCACTTATCTTGCTACATCTTTAACAGGCTTTGCATGTATGAGAAAAGTATGAATCCTTAATTGAAAACATTTAAAGAGAAAAGTTACAGAACAAGAGGCTTGCTGTAGAAATCTTAATCTTCATGTTGCAACTCCTTTGATCTAGTTCCATACTGTGTTTGGTTATATTGTTCTTTTCTTTCACTCTATATTGTTCTA
Source organism: Psittacus erithacus (assembly GCA_009867235.2). Lineage (NCBI taxonomy): Eukaryota > Metazoa > Chordata > Aves > Psittaciformes > Psittacidae > Psittacus > Psittacus erithacus. The sequence continues at coordinate 17,095 of WYDI02011039.1, forward strand.
CCCAAAGCAGAATAAGTAAAGCAAAGAAGGAAATATCTTTTCCCTCCAACAGAGGGAAACAGAACAGAAGTGAAGAAAAAATTATTTCAGAAGAAACCAAAATTATTTTCTTGGTTTAACTACCAGACTGAAGCTTTATAATTCTCCTAGTTTTGTTTTAGGCTTTCTACACAGATAATCTGCACTTGATACACACGTGCTTTTAGAAGCTGAGTGTAGCAGCGAGGGGAATAACAAGAGCAGATTTCATAGACCTGGCTTGGCTACAGCTACCTTATCCCAGGTGAACTGGGGATCAGAACCCATTTCTCGTAACCATGGGAGCAGACTGCTAATGTGTAATTAATATTATATGTAGCATAGACTGGGGCAAGAATTCATGAGGCTGGTTTCAGGCCAAGGGGAAGAGTTTCCTCATATTTACTTCCCACACTAAGCATAACGTTGATGTTCTGTACACATCATGTCAGACCTGCTCCTTGCTGGAGCACAGAGACGTGCAGGTCCTATCTAGGTACGTACACATACAGGACTGCTTTTCAGTTCAATTAGCCTGCATACATTATACAGAGGTTATGCAAGCTTTATTTTTGTGGATGTTGCACTAGGTTGAAAGAGATCAGGTACTAGTTTCAAGGAAAAGTTTGAATGAAGCAGATAGTATGTAATTTGGCGGATAACACCAGCAGTACAAAATCAATACATCCAAATACTTTCATCATATTTAAATTACTGGAGTGAGATTATCCTAGCTCAATGTTTTTTATGTCCTATAGCCAAACAGGATTTTATCTGGAATTAGTGCCTTATCATTAGAGCTACTGTGGCCACAGGTTTACTCAGTTAATAGCTTTTATTCTCTGTGCAACTGGCTCAGTGTGGAGCTGCAAAGTGACTACCACCCCAGCACATCTACACATACTGACCACCCATCGGTCTGCTTTAAGACAACCAGTGATTTTCGTGCATTTGTCTGTTTGAGAGGAGCCTTTCAGTTGTCTTGTCTTATCATGGGGGTTTGCTGAATCTCAGGTGCTCCTGATGTTCCTGCTGTCTAAAGCAGGGGAGAAGTTGAATGTGTAATAATAAAACAATGATTTTGTGCTATGAATCAGCTTGAGCATTGCAGTCCATTCTGATAAAAGCTTTAAGCTTCTCCTTCTCGGAAGAGTAACTAACACAGGTGAGGCTCCAGGCTGCCACAGGTAGCCTTGTAGACCATTTAAAACTAACCTGAGTATGCCCACACGCTTGTCTGCAGCACTGACGCTCCCCAGGGTGCTCCAAAAGCATGGCTGGAAAAGTGCGAACTTTCTACAAGGCTTGGAAAAAGTTTGTTAGCTATTTTTTAGTTGTCTTTTTTTGTAAATCTTTCTTCTAGATGGCTCAGTACAGTCACTTTCTCAAGAGTGGCTGTGCTGTAGTCAGAACTTCTGTATTTTTTATCACAAATTTGTTGGTAAAAGAGACAATTTTAGTCTTATACAACACTGGGTATATTGTCTGTGATTAAAACAGGAGATAATAACAATCATGATGATGCAGCTATGTGGAGAGAAGTTAGCTCCTACCAGAGAAAAGTGAAGGAAACAGGAAAAAAATAAGCTGATATTTGAATTTATTAAATCCATTCAAATTTAATGGATACAAAAAGATGCAGCCTTGTACTGTAGTCCAACAGCTACCAACTCACATGGAGGCAGACTGCCAGATGCAGTCAGATCAGCTGCAGTGGAATCATATCCAACAACTCGACTTTTCTTTTTCATTGCCTTTTCCTCATCATTTGCAAAACTCTTCTGAATCACTAAGATCTGCCATTCTTCCCCTAGACAAATGTTGGCAAAGTTTCAGTCATAGCTTTACTAACAATTAATTAGAGAGCAGTGCTGTATCATTAGTTCAGTCGAGTAGTGAACTTATTGCACTAGGAAAATTGTTTTGTTTAAGAGGTATTAGCCTTGTTTGCTTAGGGATCTTTATTTGTAAAAGCCATATTTGACTGAACTTAGTAGCCATCTCACAGTGCCAATATGAGAAGCAAGTTGTGTAGGACCACAGAACATTTTAGGAAAATGTTAGGACACACAAGTTATTACCATTTAGCTACTGGTTTATATGGATTAGCTAATCTTGTGGAGTTCAAGATTTTGGAAAATCTACCAAGTTGATGGCCTGACTTTGCCTTCCATGTATACTTAACACTTCCACTCACTTCACCAGTCTCTACTGTTTCCTTAAGTTTTACACATAAAATCTATACCATGAAGTCTTTCCCCGAGAACAGAAACATGTCCTTCTGTAGTTTTCAACCTTGAGGGTAATCAAAGAGTGAGAAAGAGCATTTGCCAGCTTTTTTATCTCCATGAAGGCTCTGGTCCTGCAGTACATACACCCACATGGATAATCACCGAATTCAGTGAGTTCTCTAAGGATAACAGCGCATGCTTCCAAACCACTTCTTACAAGAGAAGAATTTGCAGAAGCAGCAATACCCCTACAGCAAGCTGTTGGCTGCGCAGCAGAGAAAAAGTAAATAGATTAAAACTCATTTTGCAGCCATGTAATTAAACTCAGTTCTTAGATTCAAGAATATTCAAGCATTTGAACTTTTGATTTACTTCAGTTATTTTGCATGACATATTGCCTTCAAAACCATGCATTTCCTAGTAATAAATTATAGGAACATTTAAGTAAGTGTGTACCAACTTTTTCTTTTTTGCTGCTTCAGACTAAAGAAATGTTATAACAGTGCAAATGGTCATCATGAGACTGAGTCAGATGACAGAGTTTTGCAGTGGTTTCGGATTCCCCCAGAAAATCCAGTTTTGCCTTCTAAGCTAAGCGTGAAAGGACCCTACCATAACTGACAGGAAGTATGTGGATATTACCAAATCAAAGCCATCCAAACTGGAGTTTTATCTTTCAATAGTTGGTGTTAAAAGGCTGATTGCACATATATTTAATAAGTGGCATCTACTGACAGTTGCTGTAAGATTTCTAAAGCTTTGCTATTGTGTTCTAGACTGCAAGAATAAACAGATTAAAGCCAAACCCAGGAATGTGCCAACTAAAATAAGCAATTGGTAACCTTAAAGAAGGTAACAGAATTGATCCCTGCATTGCTGTCAATAAAGGAAAGTGAACAGGAAGAGACAATTACTCTTTTCTGAGCTACAGAAGAAATAGCTTGTGCAGAGCAGTTGCATTGGATGGCTCTGGCAACCACCTTCACTACTGAGAAAAAAGATATACCTTTAAAATTTTGCAAGGATATACCAGCCCTGGGGTACATTGTAAAGGCTAATCAGCCAGTGTGACAGGCAGCTGAGACGCTAAATCAGCTAAGTAGGATATTTATTAAGTATAATCTTGGTAACATGTTTTCTTACTTTATCTATTTGCAATTTTGTTCTATTATTGCAAATATGTATTATTTTCTGGCTAACTGTAAGCTTTTATCCTCAAACCTTTTCAAAGGATTTAAGGATCTGACAAAATACAAAGCATCCCAGTTCTTTATCCCCGCATCCCAATACCTTTATCCATGGTATCCAAAGGGTATCAGAGTGCTGGTCGGATTCAACCAAGCTCAGAAAAGATGCTTTAAGGGGCATGTGAAAGAATCTAGTGGCCTCGGGTAAGGTAAATATGTGGCCTGCATAAGGTGCATATGTACCTGATTCTAGTCAAATGGTTGGGAAACTTCAGGGTCCTTAAACTATCACAGAGCATAGTATATATTGCAAACTTTTTGGTACATAGCTACTTCTTGGAAAAATAATTGCAAAGGATTGTATGTGTAGTATTGTGCTGCTAACTGATTGCTTTGAACAACTGTTTTGAAAGCAATACTGAAATTACTGTACTAATGTGACAAAGTTGCTGCTGGGTCTTTGTGATCAGAGGGCCCTTTATTCCTTCATTACTAGTAAAAGCTTCAAGTAATAACGCAGGCACAATAATGCACATTTAAGATCTCGCCCTTACTGAGATTTGAAGTCTTGCTCACACACTCATTCTTGTCAAGAGCTTTTTTTTTTCTTCATTAACAGCTGATAGAATTAGTGTAAGAACCTTTGCTGATATAACCTGCCTGCATTAAATTATATCCTATTGTCTCCTTCACACACTTGCATGCAAGACATTTGTATCAATGTTCTGTTGAACACTATTCGGTACTAGGCAGCCTCAAGTTTCCTTACCCATTCAGCTGTCTAAAGTTGTATCACTGTAGCATCTCAGCCTCCTGAAACATATGTGTCTATGAATTTTGGCTCTTTCTTTGATGATAGTGTTGAAGTATCTTTATATGCATAGAAACGAAAAAAAAGAAAAAAAAAAAGAAAAAAGAGGAGTAAACATGGCAGTTCAGAGGTGCAGCACAGCTGGATAATTTTGTCCATGTAGGGAAGGCAAAGTGTAGAGAGCAGAGATGTGATTGTCCTTGCTTTCCTGCAGATCTCAAACAAAGCTTAAGATGAAGACATTCAAGGCCAGTCTGGGTCTGTTTTGGGGAACTTGACCTAGCTGAAGACATCCTGCTCATTGCAGGGGGGTTGGACTAGATGACCTCTGGATGGTCCCTTCCAACTCAAACTATTCTATGATCGTATGAAAGGAAAAGCAACAGTGAGAACAAGTAGACATGTACAGGGACCAGGTAACCCAAATCAGGGGGTTCAAGTGTAATTCTTCTTCAATATCCTAATTCCATCCATACAAAAACAAATCACAGAATTTTACATTAATTCGAGCAACATATTTTCACCTGCATTTTTAAATCTTAACAAGTAGTTTACTATGAAATATTCATACTAGGTTGCATTTGCTATGGAAAATGCTGTAAAGGAGAGGTACAGAGATCTGGTCTTACTAATACTGGGGTTTCTTCTCATATCTTCATTAGCTCTCAATGAGCAGCCTTCTCTGGTTTGCACTAAACTAACTGCAGAGAAGAGATGACAATAAAGACGCCCAAGTGGCTTTTGCTGCTTAACTCGTTGGCAGAAAGTCGCAGTACATATCAGTAAGAACACAAGCAGAAAGCAAAAGGGGAAGAAAGCATGCACCAGATGATTGGAGAGACCCATCAAAGAGAGAAATGAAAGAGAAATAATTGCTAGGAAGTTTTCTTAGTGCGTTTCCAACTTAGGTACATGCATAGAGCTACGGAACACAAAGATGACAACCAATAATAATGCTTTGCTAGAGAGGCAGGTCTAGGTCATGGCTGCATTCATGCTGGTCAGATCTGATTGTCTGTGACAAACAGTGCTGAGTAATTGCTCTAATCACTCCGGTAGGCATTGTACCTTGGCCCAGCGAAAGAATGATGCAATAACAGCTTCAGAAGTCTGCTGCCCCTTCAACTTGACATCTCTGACAGCAGTGCATTCATTTTAATGGGAGGGTTATTTGGAGTTGCTGCTGTTCAACAGGGGAGAGGCCAATGAGTATTCCTAAGTTGGCCAGAGATAAGGGCCTCATTAGAGTGCTCAGGAGTACTTATTTGCAGGTTGACTTGCTATGATGATCAGTTGGTGGAAAACTATAACAATGAGAAGCACAAAAACATGTCATAGAGCATCGGCTGCAGGTTTGTGCTTCTCCAGAGCAGCAAACAATTAGGGTGGTGTGTCATCAAAACTTTCACGTCAACAAAGCAACACATTCGCTTTAAATGCGACAAAGTCAAATCTACTTAAAGGAAACCAAAACTGGAACAATCCTCCAAAGTGCATGTCGCTTCAGGATCCCAGTCTGTTTTAGAAGAGTAGTGGGTGAAAGACTCCATGAGGAATCTGTATTTCCCTCCTGTAATTCCCTGCTTTTTTCCTCCTTCATGTTTACATGCTCTCTACTTATAACAACAAGATTTTGTGAAGTCTGCACTCCCTTCTAAAGCAGATGAAGCAACTTGAGATACTTCCATTTTTTCTGTTACAGAATGCCTTTGGAATGACTGTGTAGAAAATTGTTTGCCAAATTGTAAAGGGAAGCTGCATTTCTGAAGCTCTCCAGCTACCTCACTTTCATAACTACTTGCTGCCTCTGGAAGTCAAGTGTGTTTAGGGTTCTCCATAACTGGGCAAGGCTGATGCATATATTAAGTGCCAGAGATGAACATGAGTATCTGGTTTGCTGGCTGCTACAAGGCACATCTGTCTCTCAAACAATATGCACTACACGATTTTATTGCCCACTCTTTTGGTCTCAAAAGCAAACACTGCTTGCTGGGATGCACTCCCAAGTATCTCATCTGTAAATGCTAAGTGAATTGTCATTGAAATATAGAGCATAGCCTTCTATTATGAGAGCTAAAATGTTTAACACATGGGTGAGTCCCCTCTGGGGGACTAACACTTGGCAGAGCTGGCCTCCCTTAATAACATGATGTTCTCCAATGGAATGACTACGATAGATAACAATAAGTGGATGTAAGCGAAAGGCACGCTGGCAAATGCTTTATTTTTAATCACTTCTCTGCGTGTGTGTGCATGCACACATGCAGCAGTATGTGTCTGTAAAGAGATCAGGCTGCTTGACCTACAGAAAATAGGTGGAGCTGCAAATTCAGCAGCACTGTTGTTTGTGCTGCATTAAGCATTCATCCCCCTGTAACGGAGGAAATCCAGAGCTGCCCTTTAGGGCAAGTTTATAGTTGGTTTTATATCACCTAACTGCTGCCAGGCAGTGGGAGCTGTGATTCAGCTGATATTTAAAATGCATTTTTTCTTAATTATTTGCTATTAACTTAGGTTCTCACCATTTTGTGGGAGTGTGGGGCTGTGTGCATGCACATGTGCATGTGTTTGTGTGTGCATATGAGGGAAAAGAGGGAGACTCAGAGCGTGCGGATAAGCACCAATTTGAAGAGGGTTGTAGCTTCCTTGTCACTCGCCAGTGCACAGGAAAGGCATGTTGGGACTTTTTGATGGAGCAAAACCAAGAAAGAATAAAAGACTCCAAAGGTGCAGATCACAATAGAGGGGAAGACTCTTGGGGAAAAGTAAAGCCCTAAAAAAGGTATTTTCAAGTGGTTTGGGTTTTGTTGCTTGGCTTGGGGGAGGGGAGGTTTGTAGGTTTTTTCTAAATGAACTTTGCATAGATCTTGTGATCCATATCCCATAAAAGTCAATATGGTAGCTTAATCACAGAATTTCAGAAATTGTAGGCTTGCTAAGGAGATGGCAAAGGCAGCATTTGTGAGCCACACAATACAAAGGGATGCAGCGTTAGCGCATGCTTTCATCAAGACTGACTTAGATATCTTCATTAAATTGCAAGGCTGTTCACCCAAAATATAGCCTGTTGAGCTACTCTGCCCATACTGCTCCTTGTCATGGAAGTTCTTGGGCCACTGAAGCCTCTCCTGTGCTAACTACTGAAACACTGCTATCCTTGCATCCACCTCCACTCAATTTTATTTAGGTTTAGATAAGGGAATGCTTGGAATACTGGAAAATTTCAAAAATTATGTGGCTTCTGCCATTCACTGATGTGAAAAGGAATTATTTTGACTTACTGGTCCAATTTTTTCCTTTTGTCATACCAGTATTAATGAGTGACTGTTTTTTTCATTGAAAATAGGGAGTTATATCCACAGTCGGTATTCACAGATGTGGCTCCAGTGACTTTGATTTGCACAAGCTGTGGATCTGGCCTATGCTCTCAGTGGGCCTATTCCAGCTACATATGAAAATTAGAATCCAACCCAACAGGTATCCAGAATGGCTACAGCTTTAATTGTGGGAATTACTTGTGTAGGGACATTACACTGAAATTTGATTATAGCTGCTTCGACAAGTGTAACACTCTGTAGGAAAATCAATCCTGTTTCTGTAATGAAGAAAAACAAGTCATTTTCGAAAGGAAATATGATTATACATTCACAGCTTAGGCTGAAGAAACAGAAGGCAGCTTAATACAGTGCAGGCTTGCTCAGAGGGAATATCCACTCGCTGAGGCCAGCATAACAAGATTGGATTCCAGTTTAATGTGGTTGTGACTCAAATCCCTTTGGAGAGTTTGTTTGACAATCTGACAAAGTTATCTCAAGAAAAATAGGTTAAAAAACATAAACTTGACTTCAGTAACTGCATTTCCTCTTCAGCATGTAGAGTATTTTGCCTGGAGGCCCCTGCAGCCTGAAGCCCCATAGGTAATACCACTTTGTGCCTTTACATAAACCAAATGTTTTAGTAGGCATTTTGCTTCAAGAAAAAGCTTGCCATGTGAGCTCAATATGGGGAAATAAAGTCTTTCTGATCTTTCTATATGAAAAAGAGAATATGAAGTAGATGAAGTGTAACTGTTGTTACTGCAAGGATGTGGGCTCATCTCTAGTAGCTTCTAACTACCCTTTTAGTTGTATTTCAGTAGATGCCTAATTCCCTCATGATACATTTGAGAAATTCCTGTTTAATGTTGAATCTTCACACTCAGTGTCAAAGCAGAATGTGCTAAGTGAAAGTGAATGTGCAGCACAGTTCTGCTTCCGCAGATGGGAAATAGAGGTGCAGAGAAATGTGCAATATCACCTTTGGGGCAAATTGCTTAGTCACTGGGAGAGTCAAGTCACTCCCACACTCTACCTTCAGGCATAGTCAGAGTTGCAAAGGCAGTAATTGGAGCCTTCAAAATATTACAGCCTCTAACTGCTCATTACTGTCCCCGGTTGTCACTTGCCATCTTTCAGCTGGTGGTTATCAACCCACAGCTGAGCCACCAGAAAAAATTATGTAAATCCTAATAGATTCAATACCTAATCAGCCAGGTCTTCTCAAGTCACCTTCATCGCCTGCGAGGAAAGGCTAAGAGAGTTAGGGTTCTTCAGCCTGGAGAAGACTCCAGAAACACCTTATTGCAGCCTTTCTAAACTTAAAGGGGGCTTATAAAAAAGTTGAGAACAGACATTTTTGTAGGGCCTGTAGTGACAAGACAAGGTTGTAAACCAAAAGAGGGTAGATTCAGACTAGATATAAGGAAGAATTCTTTTGTGATGAGGGTGATGAAACACTGGAACAGTTGCCCAGAGAGGTGGTAGATACCCTTACCAGTAGCATTTTTTTCACCATCTCACCAGTCTTCGCCATGACTTCACTCCCCCAACCTCACATATGCTCTGCTAGAACAGTCTACAGATTAAGATCTTGTTTTCCTTGAGCCCCATCACCTTGGTTTTGTCGCAAGGTTGAGCAGTTGGGCACATTGATGCTGACAGCTGTATCTTGCTGCCTCTCACCTGAAAACACTCCTAGCCAGGGCCTTGCCCAGCAAACCAGTAAGGCATAGTATGCTTGAAGATTGCACTGGACAGACCATGGAAAGACAACCCCAACTAGATGCAGGCACTGTGCATTAGGATTCTCAGGAGAAGTAAGTGTGGGACAGGATATTTTTGGAAGCACCAAATTACATGAGTGGTTGACCACAACAACAGTCCTGTCTCCAGGGAATCAGTGGAGGAGTACAGAGAACACAAGCTTCATGAGGTCTCTGAGACAAAATGAAAATGACCCCAGCACAATGTTGCAGTAACCAAGTGGTGTTGATAAAGAATCAAAGCAGATCCCAGGACTGAGGGAGAGGATACATACTCCCCTGGGCAACACTCACTCTAAATCCCTGCACGTCACAATCACATCATGAGCTGGGGCCCTTCCAAAGAGCATTCTGAAATTAAGCACTGTCTTATTGACTTTTCAGCCCCAAATTGATTGGGACCCCAATGTTATGAGTCAAGAGTTGCCACCTCACACATAGCTAAAGCCCTTCTCAGTGCTCAGGAAGCATTGCTGGGTGTGTGAGCACCTTCTGGAGAAACAGCTGCAAGAAGGTATTTGGTAACATTTCCATTCATAAATTCTCCCCATATTGCTGATCTCCCCATACATGGTGTATAACCTTCTGCTGGTTGTCATAGCTGTTCTCACAGACTCAGATGCTTTAGGGAACAGGAACCTGCAATTCCTTCGTCTTACTGTACTGTTTTATCATCAATAAGAAAAGGATTGACAAAAGAATCAGCTCTGTCCCCTGTTCCCCCTTCTTTGCTCGTGCAGCCCAGCACTGAAACACCATATGCAGGCCATCACATCTGCACATCTCTGTCACCAGCCTCTAGCAGGAAAGGGCCACTTTCAGAGGTACAGCCAGCAACAGACCCATGTTGCCACCCACTGCTTCCAGGAAACTGTGATGCCCTTGCACTTGGTGACATGCAAACAGCGCCTTACTTGTGACACAGTGACTTTCTAGGTTTGCTCTTGTAGTAGTAACAGCCTCATAAGCAGGAGCTAACTTTCCTACCACAGTGCAACAGGCCATCATCCCAAACTACACTTGAGAGATGAGAATGAGTGGCATATGGTATATGTTGTACTCTGGGCTATCTCAGGGCATCAGCTGACATAAGCACTATCTGATGTGCTGTGAATAATTCAACAGGAATGGATGTGTGTCTGCACCAAGTTTGTACTTCCAGGTGATCCAGTAATGCATAAATCCAGTCTTAGTGATCATCTGACCACAGCCTAAATGTTCAATGCCTGACTCTATCATTAATCTCACTGTACGATTTTAGACAAGTCATTTTCCCTTCCCTGAGAATCACTTTCCCACAGCTGGAAAACAGGACATAACAGGTTCCTGTAAACCTGTATCTTTTGGAGGCTTACTGCCCCACTGCAGGATATAAGTAAATGCTGGTAGGATAGAATGTTTGCAAACAAAAAGAAATAGTAATAAAAAAAGATGAGATATGCAAGAAGGGAGAACAGCTGTGTGTTAAGGTTGGTTGGAGGCTAACTGTCTCTGAAAATAAGGAGATTTATTTTTATTCAGAAAACCCATTTTAGAGAAACAAACTGGTTCTCTGGCCATCCAGTAGATGCAATTACCCCAAAGGAGCCCTTTCTGAGGACTGTACTTTCAGACACATAGATCAGCATCAACATTGCAAATGCTGGTACAGGAAGAATTTTTCTCCTTCTGTAGTTAATTAGATTAAACTGAAATAATATTTGGAGTTTGTCAAACTGCTCATTTATGTGTTTTCTAGTGGGTACTTTTCTCCTCTTTATTACTGGACTGAAGTGCTTCTGTGAACAGTATTAGGAGATTTCACATGATGTCAATCTGTGAAGCATGACACGGTTAAAAAATAGATATATGGGAATAGTGTAAATAAATTTGTCTTTCTTCAGACAAATTATTGGATAGTGACAAAAAAAAAAAAAAAGAGGAAACGGCACAATATAGATGAGAACTTATTCTATACCCTACTTAAGCTGTTCCAAACAGACACCTTTTAAGGTTCCAAAACAACAGTTATGCTAAAGTAGCGTGTAATGTTGAATAAAATATTTCATTTACACAGCCTATTTTTCTTTCACTATCAATGTCTGTCGTATACTGCCACTGTTACTACTACCCTTAGTGATTAATGGATTTGACGTGTTTTGGAAGAAAAGCACTTTTAACTCGAAGTTATAGAAGAAATAGGGCAGCAACATTATGGGCTACATTCAATAGTGGATTTGAATATTTCAAATCTGTCTAAAGCTTGGTTTAAGCCTATACATCCTTTCTGGTTTGTTCTTTTTGTTCTTTTCTTTTTAATGTATACCCCTAATGCACATAACTGAAGACTGCCTATAAGTGAATTAGTCCCCAGTTTAACAAAGCTGTTAAAGTTAAACATGTTTAAGTATGTGAGTAATCAATAAGCTCAACTCCAGGGACATGAAAAAGCATGTGAATACACAGCTCCCCGAATACATGCCTTGGCATGGTTGAGAAGGGGAAACTCGTCTGCATAAAGCTGATCCCAGAGCTGCTCAGCATGGGGAACTACAAATTAAAGCAGCCACCCATGAGTTGAACAATTTTCTATCTAATCTAACACAGCCTCCTGAGTTTGGGTATAATGTGTTGCCCATCATCATAGTAGCTGAGCACATTTGGAAAGTTAACTCAATCATTTTGCACCAGATTTTAAGATTAAAAATGTTTACACTTAAGTTAACAACCGTGAAAATTTACTTACATTAGTTTTGGGCCACAGAGGGAGCCTGTATTGCTGTACACACCCACCCAGAGGTAACTGATGATTTCAAAAAACCCCAGGCCTAGAGACTGTGAAGAAAATGCATTGTTCAAATCAAGGTTAATTTACAATGCGCTTTGATCTTCTACTAAAAAGTAACAAATTAAGAACATTATCCTATGCCTACCACAGATTTAAAAGTATTAAAGATCGAGTAACTGCTTTTACTCATAAAGATCTAACGTCTTTTACTATTGTGCAGGATTATTTCTTAATTAATATCACATTTGCAAGCATTTTATCCAGCAAAGGTTTAAACATCTCAAAGAAGAGAATTTACAGTTTATATTCATTCTGTCAATGCTGAGATAATGGTGTTACTGCTGTTGCATAAAAATATTAAAATAAGAAGAAAGGTTCTTGCCAATTCAAATAAGAAACAGCCTGCCACGGTACTATACATGTGTCTGAATTTGGGCTATTTTTTCAGATTGTGAGTTTTACTAAATCCTTCAGGTAAAATGAAGGGCAGAGCCTCTGTCAAATCACTGAGTAAAATAAATTAAAATACCCCAAACAATTACCTCTACCCCAAAACCCCTTTTATTTCTGAATTATATTTAGGGCAGGTATTTTCAGACAATAAACTGGACTCAGAGGTCTGTCAAAAACCCTCTGTGAAATGCTAATCTGCAAAGATTTTCTTTTAAAAGTTAAGCTGGTGATCTTTTTATTTCTTTATTACAATGAAAAATGTGAATCTTTTTTCTTGTGATGTGGGGTTTTTTTTTCCCCCGACACTTGTTTGCTTTAAAAATAATGGGTAAAATCCTGCACAACTTAAGCCCCAGGGGGATCTGCCAAGATATCACTCATCTAGTACAGATTTCACACCATAATGTAAGTATTATGGATGTTGAATTTTAAATAAAAACATCCTCTTTCCAAATGCGTTTTAGTCCACAAACTTAAAGAAACTGGAAAAAATCAAAACAGTCAAGGCTAAAAACCTTTTTTCGCCTAAACATTTGACAGTTTTGGTCTCACCTCTTCCAATGTTATAATTTAATGGTTTAGTTCTCACAGGCAAGCAGGCAAGACAGGACTTGGAAGAGTAAACATAAAATCCCTACTTTCTTTCCACCTCTTTTAAAAAAATGCCTTTCAGACAGTCTTTATATGGACAAAAATAAAAAAGCAAACAATCCTATTGTTTTTATGGGTCATGATTAAGACTTGAATTAGTTGCTTTCCTCAGTCAATTCAACTTTAAGTTAACGTTTCATTTTTGAGCAAAAGACATTGACTCATTCATTGAAGTTCCTAACAAGCAGTTCCTCTCTATTCTTTGGAGCAGAGATTTTTACCTTTTCCTTGACTGTGTTTTTTTTTCTGTTTTCAGGGGGTTTTAATGTTTGCATGTGCAAATAGATTATAGACTCTGTTGATTTAGATATCTACATGCAAGCACCAAACAATACTTCCTTTCTCTCAGATGGTTAGGCATTGAAATGCATGAGGACAAGGCAAGTTTAAGTTGTGACATTGTAATAGGAATTCTTGTGAAGCACAAAATGCTCAATAAATGACAAAGGTATCTCTTGAGGAACAGCTGAAAGCCATTTATATTCAGGCATTTCTACAACATAGAAAAGCAGAATGAGACAAATTTACTGCTGTTATTTTTATTGATTAAACCTCATGTTAAATTTGAAGTAACTGTATTCAGGGGCAGTGTAGTCTCTGGAATCCCCTGTCTAATTCAACTAACTTGAGGATAAACTCGTAGTTGTACAGACAATTTGTATTAAGCAGCTGTTAGCCATGATACATACACAGTGATACAGCATAAGAAGATTTGGGAGGGGGAAGATTCTTTATGCTGGAAAAAGGCTTGCAGTGTTGCATGACAGGACATGCAAAATACTCTTCTATGACATAAAATAAGTAATATGCAAGAGCTACTTAAGGAATAGCTGAAATATGAACAAACGGGTTATAAATCTTTATCCATCTGTTACATGCAAGGCTTTAAGACTGCAGATTCATGTCAGAATACAGATTGCTATTGTATTGTCATGTACATGTCAAAAAAAAAAACCAAAAAGCAACAGATGAAAGGAAGATGGCAAAACACAGAATTACCTACATACAGCTATATGGGATTGTATTTCAAAGAGTTGGACACCTCTTTATTAGGAGACTTTACGGCTCCTCACTTACACTTCTTAAAATTATACAAGTATGTGCCACTTTGCCCCCCAGTGAGGCAATGCATCACTCACAGTGCACCCATAAGCTAATTGTATTGCAACTGTATTTGTGTTTCTTTCCATGAGCTCAGCTAGAGGACGCCCACGCCACAGCCTTGTGTCCTCTACTAAAATGCAGCTATGGACTACCTACACTTGCCTATGCCCTCACTATTAGTGGCCTGAAAGCCTCACTTGCTGAGAGACAAATATAGCTGAGGCAAGTCTGATTCCACCTGATCTTTCCCTTGGGGCAGGTGAGGAATATCTCTGATTTTGCTTCACAAAGAGCAGCTCCTTGTCTGGGGGAGTAATTCTGATCTCTTTTCATGGGTTCTTGCTCTTTACTTTCACTATTAGTGTTCATAGTGATTTCTCAGCTAACATAGGCATCTTTCCGCTCTAAAGGGTATGTATTATTGTTTCAATGTCACATTCCTTTACAGTGTTATTTACAGACATGCACTGTGCTCTCATTTTTCTGTTTTCCTGCTTTCGTGTGACCCCAGGATAAAGCCAGGCAACTCTCTTGCTGTATGCTGTCACTCACCTCTTCAGTGATGGTAGCTCTGAATACTGGATTCAAGCCCTGGCCAGAAGACAAAATATGCATGCCTCCTCCAAAAGTTGAATGTAAACTTTTCTGATACTTCTCAAAAGGTCATTTATAGTAACTGCTTCTAGCAGAAATGCCTGATCCGGAGAGAGCTTGTCTGAATTGGAGCTGACTCTGGTTTGAGCTGTGAATTATGCTTTTCTGATTGTTCAGTAGTTTAGCTCTCATCTTCTAACACCTCACTCCCTTACCTCTCAACTTTCAGCTTGACTGACGGGGAGGGTGGAAAGTCTTTCCCTGGAGACCCTTGGGGCTCCTTGTAGAGAAGGAAATCTACAGATCAGGTGATGGGCAGCATCTGTTTAGGCTGGCAGGCTGAAAGTTTTCCAAGCCTGAAGTTCTGACCCACAGAAGGCATTTCTGATGTTTTCTCCCATCTTCTCTCTTCCCCACTCCCCTAAAGATGTTATTGTTAATTTGGAGCACCAATTCGTGATATTTATGGGCAGTGCCTCCTGTACACTATCTCATCCAGCAGACTGTAAGTCATTAAATTAAGGATGTGACATTTGCAGACTTACTCCAATGAGTAAAAGATCTGAATTTCCTCCAGACCTATAAAGACAAAAGGTAGTATTACCTGCCAGTTCAGCCGCTTCTCCCAGATTTACTGTGTTTAATTGAACAGTGATAAATTCAGCTACCTAGTATAGCAGATTCTTTGCTTTCTTTCCCAAGCATCCATCAATCCTCCCTCAAACAATTCTGTATTTATGGGGATTTTTGGTATTCACCTACAGTTACCATAGAGCAAGATATAAAGGGGGACAAACTGCAGAAAGAAAGACAAACTGATAGATTGTTAGACAGACTGAATCAGTTTGTAGGGTTGACAATTATATTCATTAACTCAATCAGCCTTCGGTTAATAGTGCGGGTTTGATTGCCATCTTGCCTACAGGTAAATCTCCATCAAAATTACAACCATCGGTTAGACTCCATTTTTAGAAACTATATGTGCTGGGAAGAAAAAAAAAAAAAAAAAAAGAAAAGAAAAGAAAAAAGGAGGAAAATCTCTTGCCGTTTCCTTTCTTCCAGCAGCAAAAAGCTGCTTCAAAAGCAGCTGGAGGTGCGGAGC
Source organism: Psittacus erithacus (assembly GCA_009867235.2). Taxonomy (NCBI): domain Eukaryota; kingdom Metazoa; phylum Chordata; class Aves; order Psittaciformes; family Psittacidae; genus Psittacus; species Psittacus erithacus. The sequence continues at coordinate 33,093 of WYDI02011039.1, forward strand.
CACAGTGACCTCAGCCGGCGCTAGAGAGACCGTGCGGCACCAGCACCCTGGTGGGGACAGCATCCGCAGCTCCACATAGCCATGCTCCCAGCTTGAGGGTGCAGAGCGCTTTCCTGCCCTATGGTACTGTTTCTGCTCACTGGTAGTGTAGATCCAGATGCTACAGCCAATGCCAAACTGAGATCTTCCCCAGCCCCTCGTTCTCATCCCCTGAGAAATGTGGTTCAGGATGGGCACGTCTCCACTGCCGCTGGATAAGGATGCATGACAGCCACTAGGCAGATGTTAGCTGGTACTGGTGATAAGGGTTTATTATGGGTTAAAATTAATTTTAGATTTTTGTGCAGGCACTTTTAGGAGACTTTTTGAAACAGTGTCCCAAGCATTTAGTAATATAAGCAACATACATCTTATACTGATGTCAGCCTCAAACTTAAAGGCTATGGTGACTTGAAATAAATAATTCTGAATAAAATCCCCTATAAATTAATTTTATAAAAATTTTTATGCTATACAAAATTTTCTGTTTCATATTCTTATATTGCGAATTCTCGAGTCACAGTCCAAAGTACAGCTTCAGGAAAAAACAATGCTGTAAAAAACATTTACATACATATTGCAAGGTGAAGGGTGATAATCTCCATCAAGGAGCTTATTTTCTTATTTCTGCCCACATTTTGTGCTAATTTATGAAAACAAAAAGATCCTTACATTTGCAAATAGCAGTTGTCATCTTTAACAGAAAACAAAACCTTTTCGCTTCCCTCACTTTAAAATGCATCAGGTGTTAATAAAGCCGTATAAACATGAATGAGTGAGTCTTAGTTTCATGGATGATAGAGATCTCTTTTTTGTCCACTGGTAAGCAATAAACCCAAGGTCTTTTGTTTCTCACCACAGCAAATGAATCCTGTGTAAGTCCAGAAACTACAGATTGTACACTCAGCTAAAAAATATTCGTTTTGTTCCATTTGCATCCATGGGGCAATGCAGGTTCGCGCTGAACAGAGAGCTCAACTTTCTGTGTGTTCAGGGGCAATGACTCCATAGTCTGCAATCCCTATAAAATGTAACCCGTCTTTTCCTAGTGCAGGTTCACATGCCATTAAACAGAGGTCCCGTTGTTGGGACCTGGAGGAGGTCACAGCAGCAAGCTGCACTGCAAGAGAAGGTCGCTTGGAGGGTTAGGGACCGAGGGCAGTTTGGGTTAACAAATGGGAATAGTGGGCTGGGAATGGAGCACAACCAGTGTTCACAGTGCACTGGTTCATGTCATTAACACGATGGAGAAGTTTCCAGGGAGCCCCAGCTTCAGCCTTGAGCTGCTCTTGGAAATTTTGAGAAGTGATGCTGTGTCCCTTATTCACAGAAAAGTGTCTTAAAACTTACACTGCTGCAGAGACAACTTTTTTGGGGGTCTGATATGGTGTACCTGGGTCCTTTTTATGTCTGACCACTTGTGTCCAGAAGCTTTAAACCTGAACTGTATTCATTTTAAACCATAAGCAAATAGTACCTGTTTCCTGTCCCCTCTTTGAAGTTAGCATGGAATTTATATGCACCCTTGGTTTGTTGCTTTATTTCTTTCTGCTAGCATCATCCAGAGAACAGGAAACAATCCAGAGGTTGCTGATGTATCAGAAAAATGTAATTTTTTTAGTCAAATCCCACCACTGCTATCAGGAGTACAGACATTTCCATTCTAGCTGCAGCCTGGAGTCAGTTTTCTTTTGTGTGCTCTAATGTGCTTCAGACCAGCCAAGGCTTTTTTTTGTTGTTTTTCTTGGCAGGGTGGATGTTGGCTTATTGGTTATGAGAGACTGTACAATCATTGCAGTGGAAATAAAAAGCCCTGACACTAGAGCAGTAGAAATAACAATGTTGGTTTCTTCCCACTAAGTGGAAATAACATGTTCTGTTCCACCAATTTGAGGTACAGAATACCTGACACGAGATGGTGTATAACACTTTGTATTTTCCTGGGAAAATGTCTCAGCATCACTGCACAGTGCCAGAGCAAAACTGCACCAAAAATGGTCAGGTACAAGGTTACTGATAATAGGCCAGATTCTGGGGGCTGAGGTAAATCAGAAGAATGAGACTAAAAGGATTTCTATCAACTGATAATATGGCCTGAAACATTTATTGCATTATTATTATAAGTCAGTTCTTGGGTACTGTGTCCTCATACCTGTCTGTGAAAGTCTTTTAAGAGACTCTCTCTAACCTCCAGTAAATAGATAACAATTGATAGGCACTTACATATAACTGACAGGAAGAAATGGTGACCTGGGTTTAATAAATCATGCAGCTTGCTGTACTTGACAGCATCATATATTTTTAAGGTAAGCCCTCATAGCTTTTGAATAAAAAGGAATCAATTAAAGAAAGGCATACTTTTGCTGTTCCAATCTCACTATATGAAGGTAATAAAAAGCCAATAACCGGCCAGATTCACCTCTTTCTTCCACTGACCCCTTTGCAATGCTGCATCATTGCAGATTGAAAAGGAAACAAATCTTTCTAGTGACTACTTGGAACATCATTGTTAGTATACTCTATATTTTATAGGACTTAAACAGTATCTGTAGTTAAAATGTAATCCTGAGTTTTGGAGGGACCCTGTATGTGTATTTTCATTATAGTTTCAAAACCTCTGGGTTAAATTTAACAGCAACACAAGGAAGTACAACTGCCTACTTCAGTGGACAGTGAGTCAGGACTGACCTACTCCAGGACAGACTGAACAGGCAGAGAGTGTATTTTTCACATGTGCATTAATCAGCAGCATTTCCATGAGGAAATTTTAAAACACAATTATCAAAAAAAAAAAACAAACCAAAAAAACAAAAAAACACACAACAAAAACCAACAAAACCCACCAAAACATAAACATTTATCTTTAAGGTTTTTCCTTTCCCTTCTTCCCACAAGTATTCTTAGATTCTCAAATGAGACAATTGCTACAAAGCTTTTATCCTTTTTTATTTTATAATGCTTAACCTAACATTAAGTTCTTTAATTTTCATTCACATTTTGTTGGCAATTTATAATGAAAGCGAGTGTCATTTGGTATAATGGAATCTTCACCAGGGTCAGCAGTAGCCTTCGTGCAGATTGAGACTTGGTGCAGCTTTGTGAGAACAGATGGGGCTATACGATGGAGGGTAAGCAGTGCTGCTACTTGACTGCCTCTGTTTCACATGACACGGAGTACAAGCAGGGTTTTGGACAGTACTGGTGGAGCTAAGAGAAGCATGTCTGAATCATCCACATCGTTGGACTAGTCTCCTGTTAATGGCATGGTAACAGATGATAGATAATATATTTTAAATCAATAACCACTGTCTTTATAGAGCACCTCCATTTGTCAGCTCACAAGGCAGTCTTTTCAACTTTTCTGTGTTGGTGGAGTATAAATAACTGCCTTTCCAAAGTTTATTGATAGAGCTTGTTTTAATTAAATAACAGAAGGTGAACTAGGCAGACAGAAGTGTTTGGGGGACTGGGGCATTAGCTCAGCATGAGAAAGGTTTACATTCTTCTAATACATGCTTCCTGCAGAGCCTTAAGCAAACCACCTATCTTGTTGTGCCCTGTTTGACCGAAGTGGACAAAAAATCCTTCCTTGTTTCGTGAGAGTTTGATGTAAGGATAAGTCTATCAAGGATTAGAAGAGCATACAGCCTGTGTAACGAGTGATGATCTACATGTCTTACAGTATGATTAGTTGTGAGGGGTTTTTGAACTTTGCATGGTGTGATCACCTTACACCCTCCCTTGAAACAAACTGGTTTATTCACAATGTGATTTTATCCAGTCTTTGTAAAAATCTGATCACAATAGTTGTTTGAATTTTTTCCCAGCACTGATCTCAAGTAAAAGAGGAAGATGTTCAAGTGAAGATGAAATTATACATGGATGCATTTCTGTTACAGCTCCTGGGTCAGATTCTCAGCTGAGAAAGCTACAAGGTAATTGGATTACGGTTAATGTAAATCTCCTCATTGACACCATCTGAGAATCTAGTTCCATCTTCCAAAATCAGACACTTTTTCAAAGGACTATGATATTTATAACGTTTTCCTGGCTGTTTGTAATAAGAAAATAGAATGAGCTTTTACAGTGAACTTCTGAGATTCCCTGAATTTAAGTTTACTTTTACTGTATTACCATTTTTTATGTCACAACTAGACTGCGGATTGAAAGCCTGACAGTGTCGAGGGAATTTGGTGTTTTACATTTCGAAGGAACATTTAATGAATTATGCTGCCCCCAGATAACCCCTATTTCATTTGTATATAATGCTCAGGGCTAAGGATTGTCTTCCTGATCCTTCTCAGATGTTAGGCAGTATGATTCAAGAGTGGTCGCATTACTGCTCCCATCCTTACTTCAGACTCAATCCTGCAAGTGCTGAGTGCCTTAACTCCCACTGAGGACATAAAATGGCTTAATACAGCAATAATCTTAAATTTATCAAAAGCATAAAGTTCAGAGTGAAATCAAATGCTTAACTTTTTTCTCTGTGTGGCTAGTGGGCAAAACATATTATGTAAACATGACCTTTTAGTAATTTAATATTTAGTGCTTTTTATATTTATGCCTAATTGCTAGATTTGTTTTAAATGAAAAGTACTCTAAAACATTAGATTGCCTATAAATATTCTGTCCCCTTAATCCCTGGAGGTATTACTGACTCAGCTCTCACTAACCGGGCTTGTCAGTTTGCTGTTCCACATATTCAGGAGGGGAGCTACAGATCTTTAAGTTGATGTTGGAAATGAACTAAGAGGAGTGCACCAAATAGCATATTGGTAAGAATATAGGAAGAAACTAATTTACTACTTAACAATCATGCAACGTAAAACTGAAAAATTAATCAGGCATCGGGCTTCAGGGTGCAAGTTTGTTGTCTGTCAGGGTCAGCGAAAAGATTTCTCCCCCTCCCCTCTGTCAAGGCACTAGTATAATTGGCTCCATGCATAATAGAAAGCAGCATTTCTCCCTATAGCGCATGGTGATTGTCAGTGGGCTCTGGAAACTGGGCCTTATCTCCAGCGTGCTTATGTGTTTCACACCGCATGTCCCAATTTTGTGTTTGTTTTCATTTTGTTTTTAAATATGTACTTGAATTGCAGCCTATAAATGCATGTGTGTATTGTACCTATGTGAGATATCAGACCAAATGAAAAGGTTTTGCTTTTCAGCTGTGAGGTTCAGCAGGTGGATGAAAGCCAGTTTCATGGGGGTCTATGAAGTTGCAAGCCCTCTAAGTGACTGGACTCCACCATGGCTGCATAGTTTAGGTAGTACAGGTAGTCCCTGGCTGTAAAACTAAGTGATGAAAAATGAACTAAATTCACTCTGAAAAGAATTTACAATTTTTGTACAAAATGCAACACAGTCTTCTTTAACACTTCTGAAGTGTTACCTGAGGGCTGTGTTTGGCCGCTGATTTCTATCCCACTCAGACATACAAACAGAGCAGCAGTCTGTGGCACAGTGATGTGTTGAAAAACTGCCAGCCTGAGCCTTGGCTAGGAAAAATTGACATAACTTCAGTAAATAAGGTATATACCATTGCCTACAGTGGAACTGTCCTAATATAATTACCTGAGAACCTGCCCTGTTTCCTCACCTGTGTGTCTTTGATTCATTCACTTGTTTTTAAAAGCAGGATATGGAGATCCTGCTATGATAAAGAAGTGGTGGAATCACTGTCCCTGGAAGTGTTCAAGAAACGGGTAGATGAGGCCCCTAGTGAAACGGTTTAATGGTGGAGTTGGCAGTCCTGGGGTAAGGGTTGAACTCGATGATCTTAAAGGTCTATTCCAACCTTGTTGTTTCTATGATTTTGAGCCTGTGAGCTAAGATGCTAGAACTGTGAGCCAAACTTACAGTAGTCTGAAACTTAACTGTATTTTCTGGATACATTAAGATACCTGAATTCCTTCAAAAATGCAAATCAATAGAAGATATTTTGTCAGCTTTCTGCTGAGTGTTTAACAAATCATTTCACACCGACAATATGGTCTCAAAGCTGCACAGAGAGTCTTTGAGATCGGTCTCAGCCTCTTTGCTCTCTTTACTTAACACTACATCTTTGTGGAAAGACGATGAAGCACAATCCTAAGGCCTCAAAAGGATATGCATTAAAACTCATAGATCCACATCTAAATCTCAAGAAAAAAAGAGGGGCTGCATTGCATGCAGTAGGCATGTAAGAAGATGCTCAGCAGGATCTGAAAGGGTTTTGTTATTCCATTTAGGGACATAAGTCAATGACAGCTGTACCCTTATTTCAGGCAAAGTTCTGCTCTGTTTAATGTCATCAAGAATACAAGGGTTGCTGAGTTCTCATGAAACAATTACATAATATGGTGGTGTTCCATCCAAAAAGGTACAGTTTTAGCAGTGTTTTGAATAACTGAAACATGCAGAGTTTTTTCTGCTGATGTGCTCAAGAAGCTAGTGCAAGACCACCCTACACAGCTATGTAAACTGCAAATATGCAAGCAACTAGATACTCTTCCCCAGTTCCCCATGCAGGTGCTTTTAATCGTTAAATACATCATATCTTATTCCACTCCATTCACAAATAGATGTTCTTAAGATTTTTATGCCATTACAGTGCCTGCCGTACTCTTCTAACATCAGTTTTCTTCCCTTAGCTGGGGCTGCAAACCCAAATGTGGTTCGGTCCTTCAGCCACCACCAACAGCAGCTCAGCCTTCTCTGGTAATTTCAGTGAATTCAGCAGGCTGTGAGGGAGGATGGCAGAAGTGTGGCTATGCGCTTCTTTCCGTCACCACTGGAATAGGGGCCATAATCTCCAGCTAAAGGACAAAGCAGATATCCAGGGACAGTGACCTCAGTGAGCACTGGCAGAGACCATCTGAGCATGCCCTGAGAGCTCACCACTCTCCCTATGAAGAATGAATGCAGATAGCTACTGCACCATCAGTTTTCATCTTACCTTACCACATGCTGATTTCCCTATATAAGCAGGCCTTTGGCTGCCTTTTAGAGTCTGCTTGCTCCCAAGATCTTTCTTGGTCAACTTTAGAACTGTGAGGAGTAGTAATTTGCATCAGAGATGCCCCTGTTATTTACAGAGACTGCTTCTGGACCCTGACCATGTTAAAAAGCTAAACAGAAAATCTTGCTGACATCTGGGAACCAAAATTTTTTGGGTCAAACTGATTTGTTCACTGCAACCTACTTATGATATATTTAATTAGTCCATACTCTGGGCAGCTGTCAATCAATTTCCTCTGTTGATTGGTCACAGATGGAGCTGCAGTGTTGAGGGAGGTGGTGGATGTTCCTGGCACTATTGGGGAAGATCAGCTATTTCTTTAGCATGTCTTTTTCATGCTCTCGGGTTAAACCTGTCACCAGACTCAAACTGATGGTTTGATGGTAAGACATTTCAGGATGAGATTTTACTTCGGAAATTAGCTTCCTCTTCTGGAGTCTGGGGCATGGCTCATGGTACTACAGATTCCTGGGAAGATCTGGAAACATCACGTAAGAAATTCCCTCTTCATCCAAAATATTTGCAGTGCGCCCTTTATTTCATCTCTTCCTTACCTGTGACACCATTTTTGAGGCTTAGAATCTTCATAACAATTGTAAGGTCTTGGGGGTGTTTTATAAATTTTGGTTAGTCTGTATTACAGAACTGCCTGCAGATGTAAGACACTGAACGTCATGACATGCAGTTGGTCCCTTGGCATTCGTACTTTTCTAAATGAACATGAGCTCAAAGAAGAATCTGGGAGGCACCACATCTTTCCCGTACTAAAAGGAGCTTAAGTTCTAGGTTTAGAATATGTCAGACAAACAATGCACATAATTTTATTTACTGGGGCAAATGGACAGTTGATGTTTTCCTTCACCAGGTTTTTCCACTAAAAGATCTCAAAGCAGTAGCCTTTGTTGTAAATAGTAGAGAAAAATGATAATCGCAGTGCTGTCTCCTGCATTCAAATGACGGTACGCAAGGCACATACATAACTTATTGGCAAGGATCCATTTGTCAAAATAAAAGAAGCCAACTGCATGAGGGAAAGAGATGACAGGTCCTGACAAAGTTGTAGATGCTAGCAAAAATGTAAACAAGAAGTTGCTGTGACTGATGTATGAACGTTACACCATCAGAGTACTTGCTTCGAGAATTAACAACTGCTGATGCTTTTATGACTAGTCAAAAGAGCAAGTGTCATGATTTCTGCTATGTTTGACATTTTCTACAGTTTCCACTCAATTTCAATCTCTGTGTAATACTCAGTACTCAGCTTTCTACAAGAAAGACAGAATATGTAAGATTCCTACATATGGGATAATACATTTGAAGACAGCTGACCTAAGAAAAGAGATAGCAGAGATGAAAATTCCTTGACATTTTTATGAACTCATCATTTTTGCCATTTAATATATAAAAAGAAAAACCTATTTCCACTGATTGATTACTTTAATGAATAAATGTACTCAACGATTTGGTGGCTTGAGTGGATTAAATTTCCCTTGCTGGCAGGAGCTGGCCTTAAATGAAAGTGTTTTGAGGGTTTATTCGTTTCCCCTGCACCAAAAAAACAGACAGAAAATCAGTCTGGATTTCCAACCACTTTGATCTCTGTGTATATTTTATAAACTCTTGTCTGAACCTCTATGGGCTACTGTGAAGCAAAACCCAATTACAGGCCACCAGATTGTGGGCTCAAATAATTCTAAACCAGATTTTTCACAATGTCACTGATGCGTTGGACACCACCCAGCAGCTTATAATCATAACCACCTTCTTTCGCATTATACCTCCTTACTGTAATCAATTCAAATGCTCATCACCACATAAGCCTCGCTCCTCACCTCCACTAAATGCCTTCTGAAACACAGCAGCAAACAAACAGTTGGTTAAAAAAATTAAAGAAAAAAAAAGGCTGCATTGCCGGGTATGGTTTTAACCATAGGTTTTGGATGGAGACAAGAAACAAGACTGAAGATCACTGCAGGGAACAACAGCGAAAAGGAAAAGAGGGGAGTTCATTACAAAAACCTAAATTTGCCTCACTTTTTTCTGGTAGATCCATTGTCAGACTTACTGGTTATGGTGCAACATAACCCAAAGCTCTTAAACGCATAAACTTAGTGTGCAGTTCTTCCTGCAGGCCTGGGTGAAGCACCATGTGACATCCCTACACTAATACAGATCTCCCTTTGGGTGACGTATGTGCTAATGTCAAACACACACACTGCCAAAAGCTGAATGTAAATCTCTTCTCAGAAAGGCAGCCTCGACAGAGTTTGTGTTGGCCTGGGCCTGTAACATACATTCCAAACGTATTTTATCTGAAGAAAGTTGCTTTAATGGAAAAAAAATGCATTTAAAAGTAATACAATGTACTGCTTTAGTTTTACATTTTGCATATGTTGACTTGCTTTGTAAATTTATGTCTCCAGCAATTGAAAGTTGAAACAGACTGAATAAAGAGAAGCAAAGAACAAATAAAGGACCACAACACGTATTTTCACTAGCAGTACTGGCTTCAAAGAGCTTTGCTGCAGACACATAAACCTTGTGATTGCATGCATACAGAAAAGAACTCAAAACTATGGTGAGTCATTTGCTCCATACTTTCATTTGCCTGGTTGTGTTCTAATGTTTGTGCCTGTTGTCTTCATGTGACTTGTCTCAAGCCACAGTTGCAGCAGAAGGGGTTTGTAAGCGCTCCTTTGAGGCTGGCTGCTGCTCAGTGAAGAGCGCTGTTGGTGTTCATGTCCATATAAATACACCTGCCTATTCACTGTGTCAAGTCTGTATTACCTATTTTTTTCATTTCTCTGTTCTGCAACATTTCCCAGTTTTATTAAGTGGCTCCTCATTGAGTTAAAAAAGGTCAAAAGAAAATTGTGCGTGCGTGTAGTATTTGGTCATTCCTGTCCTATTAGAGAAAATGCACAGATACTGTAGGAAGTGTCAGATAGTTACAGTAACAACAACTGAAGCCTGATTCCTCCTTTTTTGTTAAAATACTGAACTCTCTAAATGCTACAAGGTGCAATACCAAAGGCAATAAAGACTTTTCATCTGGGAGAGAAGCGTACAGGCAGACGCAGATTTCCCTCACAATTATTAACCACAGTGCATCCAATACTCAGTGATACAGGCAATACCTGCCCTGGAGAGCCACCAGGGCTGCTATTTCATAAGACATGCCTCCAACACAGGGTGTTTCTCCAAGCAGCTTTGCATAACTCTGTAGTCAGTGCAGATAGGTGGAAAAAAAAAGAGGGACAGAGACGCTGTTGGGATTGGCAATTAGTTATTCAAAACAGCTCACAGTGCAACAGCACAGCATCCAGCTGTGGTTTTAACCCACCTCAGTATGAATCTGTCCAGAATTCAAAAGACCACTGTATTTAGAGCCACATTTAAATTGAAGTTTAAATTTCCTAGTTTCTAATTATGTCTGTTTATTCAAAATGAGATTTTCCCGTTGCTATTCTCAGGAGTCCAAGTCATCATACTACCTGACTCGGTGAATAAGGCAATTGAAGCTACAAAAGCATCTAGTTCATAATTCTGAAACGATACAGAGCCACAAGCACTAACAGTTTACTATGAGAAAAGTCTACAAAAAAGGCAGGTTTTCCACCATGTGTTGTCTAGAGATGTGCTGAGTAGGTTTAGGTAAATTGGCAACAAAAACTCTCTTGCTTCTATGGAGGCGCTCTAGCCTTGCAACAGATGAAGCAAACTCCCTAAAGTCCTCAATATAGACTTATTTTATTTGTGCTAACAACTACATTAGCATGAGTCTGAGCATAGGGTATTTGTGTCCCTAAAACATGGCGATTAATTGATAATTAAAATCAGAAGAGGTGCACCAGCTCAGGAATTCTCGTACCCTAGCAGAAATCCTAAATGCATCTGATTGCAACTCAACACTGAGGAAACTTTCTATTTCAGGATAAAAAAGCAGTTGATGATCACTCATGGCATTTCTACAAATACCATTCATGGAAAAAAAAAATATTGGAAAGACTATTTTTAAACGCAGTTTTCTCTTAGAGCCCTGTGAGAATCACTTATGACGTTAGCATAATCTGGTAGTGCTGTGATATCTCCTTTCAAATCCATCCTTTCCTCAAGGACATCAGGAGAGGTGAAAGCTGACAGCATTTCTGTTACACTGACAGAGCTGTGGGTCAAGCAAGCGTCACACCATTTTACATGAGGGCCACACTTGACCTTGTGTCACGACAGCTCCCAGAGGATCCTGCAGTAAGCACTGATGTATTCCAGGCTATACATGCTGGCATTGCAACAAGATCTCCACTTTAAGGGCAACATTGAGGGCATTGTTCATCCTGGGGCAAACACAGAGCACTAGAAAGATGTTCTGCTACAAAAATTTTGAGACAAGCTGCCATCATCTCCTGCAGGGCAAATACAGGAGTCTACTGTTGAAGACAAGCCATCAGAGCCTGCCTCAGGTGCTGACAGCGCTTCTTTAACACATCCACTTCTCTAACACAAGCCTTATTCTCAACAACAGCTGCTACTGATCGAGCTGTTACTGATCAGGCATCTCCTTCTTGTCAGCTAAAAGGCAAAAGTAAATCTGTCAGAAACAACATGGCCCAACATCTTGTGGGCAGAGGGCTAGATCAGCTTCTAGTCTGCTGACTGCATACTCACATCCAGCACAGCAATCCAAATGTGCTTTTGTACAGGAAGGCCTGAGGAAGACCAATTGATCTTTTGGAAGCAGGAGGGAAGGCTGTGTGAGGAATGGGCAAGGCTCCTTCCTAGCTACCTGACCTGTCTGCCATCTAGTGTATGTTCAGGACATATTTCCAGCTCCGCGCAGCAATAGCTGGAGAACAAAGAACACAATTATCCTGGACTAACATGGCTTGTTACTAATATCTTAGGCTGAAATGGCTTGGCCTTTTCACCCAGAAGTCAGCACCATGTAAATAGGGCATACCCCCCCCCCCCAAAAAAAAAAGGCAGTAGTGATTGTTACAACTAACTGTGCTTGTTTTCAAAAACACGGCAGACAAAACACAGTCTGTACTTAGCTGTAAAAGAAGCAGATTACATTTCTGACAACCAAATACACCACATTTACATACGATGTGTGTAAATTTACAAACTAGGTGTAGTGTTCCAGGCATACTACTTTTTAAATTAGTTATCTGCTTCATCTGTTTGTCTTTCAGCAACAACACTGCTTGTGACAGACATGCACAACTGCTGAGCAGACCAGTGGTCCTGTGCCACACCAAACCCCAGCATTCAGATCAGTATATCAGACACCAGTTTCTTCCCTTCTGTGCTGAACAGCCAGCTCTTTGCCACAATCCTTCATTTCCTTGCACCCATCAATTTCAATTGCTTTTCTTTAATGACATGTTCTAATTTGGAAGGCGAGTGAATAATAAAGGGTAGTAAATTTGACTTACTAAACAAGGGTGGAACAAAGAGTAGAGTATGTCTCTACAGATCTCTTAGTAAATTTTCCATGCAGCTCCATATTGTCTTGTCTCAGGGAAATCAAATTTGTGTCAATCAGTGCCTAAGAATTGACTCTTTCCTTATCGAACAATAAAGTTACCTGGGCTTTCTGACAAAAAAAACACTTCAAAGGAATATCAATGAGACATTTTAGATATATATATATAAATACATACACATGGTCTCCAAATCCATGGAAAATAGTCAAAATTATAAAATTATTCTAGAATTATCAAAGTCAATCTCACACCCATGTTCAACAGCTGTTTAATCTCAAAACTGAGTCATGATGCTTTTGAGATCTAAATACAGACATGCCTGTGATAGACAAAGTTCCTGGAACCCTGAGCTATGAATGAATCTTCTCTGGGAACACATTAAAATCAGACACAGCAGTGTGGAGCTAATTGCCTCCTACCTGGGCTAATGAATCTATGCAGCGGTGCAGTAATGCAGCTATCCTACCTGTGGATCTGGCACTGCCTTGCAATTAAGATGTAACGCCTGGGCAGTGCTGTGACTCACAATCACCTTCCACAGAACAGAAGACAGACAGAAAGAAGTCAATTTTGTAATGGTCAGTGATGAATCCTGTTGTCACTCCAACTGCAATGAACATATACGAGTGCTTATTTTGCTAAATTAAGACATATACGTGCATGAGATCAGTGTTCTCAAGAGTATGACAAGGCTCCCTTGCCCTACTTTTGGTCTTGCACTACCACAGCAGCAATGTCATGGCAACTTTCCCTTCCCTATTTCCTTCCACATGCACTCGGGCTAAAATCAGCTGCTGGCTGCAGGGACAGTAACATCTCTGAGACATTGCCTGCAGAAAGGCTTCTAACTAGAAGTCCTTTTGTCAGTGTAACCTAGTAGAAATGAGGCAAAGCGATAAAATTACTGTGCCTCTTAGGTGTAAAATATTGCTTTTGAATGAAGTTGTTTTCTGCCTGACACATACAAGAATGGCTAAATTTTAACAGGGACCTGGGGCTCGTGTTTCTATTGTACAGCACAGAGTTGAGCAGGAGAAAAGGGAAGCTGAAGCAGAAGAGAGATGGCTTTACAAGAATCATTTTTTTTGTGTGTTCGATTTTCCAAAGGAACTTTGAAGGAAAAAAAAAAAAAAAAAAAAAAAGCCAATTTCATCTTTGTTTCATTCAGCCACTGCAGGAACAAGGAACAAGTCTGGATCTTTCAGTTTGACTGCACATATTCCCCTAATTTCAACAAGCAGAGTAACAACAGCAAGGTCTCTTTTTTTGCTCTTAAGCTGAAGGAATCGCTGTGCTTACACAGGCTGTAGATCAGGCAGTGTAAGGGGTATCAGTCACAAATATTTAGCCAGTTTCTTACGCGCATCTGAAAATTAATCATGAAACCTTGCTGCAAATCTCTGCTATTAAATCTTTGCTTGGGGAATCTTTATGAGGTTTGGATTAGGAAGGTCCTACTGGTCCTATTAGTGGAAAATAATGTAGTTTATTGATATTTTTATTTCAACAATTGTGCAAAAATGCCCATTGGGCAAACCTGCCTTCTCCAATTCCCTCAGAATACCTGTGAATAAATACACATTAAGGCCAGTGTAGTTCATTGTGAAAAGCAGAGACACAAAATGCCAAAAGTGAAGAGAGACCTCTTTGCTTCTGGTTTGGGGCAAGGAGGGGAGGATGTGCAAGAGAGGCCTCCCTGTGTCAGGGCAGTGGACTGAGGAAGGGGCGGTACATGCAGCTATAACCTGGGACGCCCTGTAGAAGGGCACTGCAGGACTACAGCCGCTGCTGCTGAAATTAAGAAGGGGGAAGGAAAACTGAATGCAAATTTTAACTGCAGTGGGTCCAAGGCACAGGGCAGAAAACATTCTTCATTTGTATAAAATATAGATTTGTATGTAAATATTCGACGATAACTTCTCTAGTAATGAATAAGAAATAAATTGCTTATTTGATGTATGATAAAACCATTATTTTGCACAGATGAGGCAGATGACACTTGATTTATATTGTCTTGCAAAAGCTTCAGACAATTAAAGAGAAAACTGTTTGGAGACTTATTACATTGACAAAATTCTGGTACAGCTAACAGCAATATGATTCACACAAGGATCGTCTGGCATGTACAGCTCGTTTTAACAGACACCAATGTGACATACATAAAGCTGTCAGGCTTCCTCTAAAGGACAGTCATCCACTTCACATTTCAAGTGCCAAATTAATTATATTTGACATTTAATTTATAACCTCAGGTATTTTAGGTTTGGAACTCAACCATGATAACGGCAGATCAGAGCAGTGCTCTGTTTGACAGAATCGATTTTTCAAGTTATTTTCCTTGTATGTGAGGGTCTCGATTCAGATTTCTGTATCGAGCTTGCGTCCAGGACACTGATACCTCTAAGCAACGAAGGCTTCGTTCGCCTCCTCCCCCAGCCATTCCGCGGTGAATTGTTTTGCACTTTTGGACAAGTTTCTCCCGCAGACTTAATCACAAAGCTCCACCTAATGGAACTAGGGCAGAACTGTGCACAGGAAAAGAAGAGAAACGCTGCTGACTTATCAATGGAGAGCTGTCACACAACTGTAAACACTTAATCTCCTCCACCTAATTTATAAAGCTTCTTCTTCCTAAGACTTTAAAAATTTGAGATGGGAGGAAAGCGAAAAACTTCAGTTTTTCATCTGACTGAAATTGTAACCAATAACATTTCAGTCCATCAATACTGGTATTTCACACTGATAAGTCTCACCTTCTAGGTTCCAAAGCATTTTAAAATTGTAAATATAAATAATAACCTGTAAATGTAGGCATGTACTTACTGACAGGTGGTTCATTATTGAAAATTAAATCTTTCAATAATGAAAAATCAACTAGCTTTTTTAAAAAATGGCAAAACCTTTCTATCAATTTCCCCACTGAAAATGAAGGCTTTCAGCACAATTTTAGGTCGTTCTTTGCTGTAACACTAGAATACAGCTGGAACACTAGCATTTCAAGATAGTGCTGCAGGAAAAGAGATGAGGAATTAAAAAAACTTAGTAAAGACCAATGCCATTTTCAAAGCATAGCAATTTTTTTATTATTATTATTTTTAAATTAAGAGCTTTGCAAATGTTAATACAAAGGATTGGACAAATTCCTGAAAGAGCTTAAAAACCACTCATGACTTCAGAATTGCTCCCCATTCAGAGGAAGACTCTGACCACTTTCAGACTTTTTCTGCAACAGAAGGTACAAATCTAAATGTCACCTTGTATCAAGATAAAGGGTTTCACTGAGGAACTAGGACACTTACCAGGATCACCTTATCTGAGATGACTGACGCAGTGGTAGCCCTGAATCAGTATTTTGAAACTGTCAGTAGCGGGACAAAACCAGCCTGGCTTTTTTAGTAAAAGCAGTAGTGTTTATTAGTCTTCTATCAAGAACTGCACTTTGGTATTCTGCACAAATACATCTGCCAATCTATAACTGTTTTAATTTCTAACGTTTATGATCAGACATAGCAGTAAGACATCCACAGCAGAATATATTCAACTAGAATGGTGATTATATCATATCTTCAACAAATCTCAATTACACTAAGGTGAGTTAAATCAGGCTATTTCACGGCCAGCTCAGATTTTGTGGGTTTTATCTTTTAACTTCACTGCTATCATTATTCGTGGTTCATTAACGTGTTTTTCTTCACCTGTCTTCTTTTCCTCCTCTTCCTTTGATGCCCTTGATCAGAGCGTGTAATGGTTCAGTTCTGCGTGATCCTCCTTAATAGCATAAAAATGTACCTTTCTGAAACTTCAGCTTCTCTGATAAATTTGACTACACCCGGACAAGAAGCTCAAAGTTTACGAGGTGGGTGGAGGAAGGCAGGGCCGATAAACGGCCGGGCGAGCACTATGATCTCGTTAGCCTCGATTCCCGAGACACCAGAGCGAAGGGAGAACCGCGTCCGCCTCGTTAGCCCGGCGGTATCTCCCCGCTGAGCCACAGGACAGCGCGCTGCCATTGCATCCAGCGATCGAAGAACCGGCAGCAAGCGGCGGACAGGCCGGGACACCGGAGAGGGAGCCCCCAACGCCTCGTCACTCCTGCCCGCCTCCAGCAGCCGGGACTCCCCATGGCCAGGGGCTGAGAGGGGGTCGCACCTTTATTGTCTCTGCCAGAGGCACAGCGACAAAGCCACCAACAGCTCCTGCCCCATAACGGGAAGAAAGCAGCCGCTATTCCCGTTGGAAATGGGGCTGTCAATATCCCGAGCTATAAACTGAGTCTGGCAGGGCCGGCAGAGGAGTGCCTTGCTCTGAGAGGCCGCTCGGCCCCAGTCGCCGGTTGCCGGGCCATGGAGCGGCGAACAAACCTCCGCACTCCGGACCTGGACCAGCCGCCAACCGCCGCCCCAGGGAGGCGGTGCCCCCCCCGGCCCTTCAGAGGTCGCCCCGCCTACGGCGGAGGCCACGCCCCGGGGGCGTGGCTTACTGCGTCACATGCCCCAAGTGGGCGGGGAGAAGCTGTACGCATGCGCCCTTCATGGTCCTCCGCTCTTCTCCGCCCCCGAAGGGTTTCCAACTCGAAGTGCGGCTTAGCGCATGCGTTGGATACTCACCCAGTGTCTGATTGGCTGTCCTGTACCTTCAGGCCAATAGCAGTATCGGTTCCTTTGGCGGTGTGGTGGTTCTGCTCTCCAATGGGATTGGAGGTTGTTGTCAAGCGGCGCTTTCTGCCTTCCTTCCTTTCGCAGGTGGTCTTCCGGCAAAGATGGCAGCTGCGGCGCGGCCGGGCGTGGAGGAGCTGGTGCTGTTGGAGAAGCTGCTGGGCCTGCCCAAAGGGAGCAAGTACGGCGTCCATGGGGAGCGGAAGGTGAAGGGAGCGAGGAGGGGCGGGCGTCCACCCACCCTCTTCCCCAGCGGTCTCTTATCTCGCCGCTTCCCCTCTCGCCTCTCCTGCCCGGCCCCGCAAGATCATCCCCTTCACCCTCCCAGACTCTTTCTCTCCGGGGCGGGCGCGCCCTGTGTCGGTCTCAGCTGCCAATCCCGGCTCCGGCAGCTCTTCCCTTGAGCGGTAGTTTCATTTTCTCTCCCCGGGCCGCTTCCTTCACCACCCACCCTAAGTTATGACTGTAGGGCCTCGCTGCCTACTCGTAGGTTCTGGAAGCTTCTTTCTTTCTCCAGTGTAAGGGATATTGCCTGTCGTTGGAGGAATGTCGGCTTAAAATAGGCTTGTTCTTGCACCACCCCTCCCTATGCTTTTCTTGTGCTAGTGCAAGTTGCATCTGTGCTGGTGTGGTTAAATTGCATGGGGAAAATATACGGTTTTAATGTCAAGAAGGCGTCTGTAGTGAGGAGTTGTTGCTCTTAAATATTTTGCTTTTTTAACTAGAAGTCTTAGCATTTTGAAGTTTTTATGGAAACATTAAGTTCTGTAGTTTAGGAAGGCATCGTAGGCCTGAAAAGTGTAATAAGGGGCTGAGAGTGTCGCGGATGTGTAAGGGCCTTTACGTGGTGCTTTTGGAGAAAAATAACGGAAAAGAAGCTGTGTGGTTGCCTTATGTTCGTTGGTTTGTAGGGGTTTTTCCCCTTGACTTTACTGCTTATGATTAAAGTCCTGAATATGCATTCTTCGGTTGCAAAAGCTTCTGTAATAATTTGACAACCTGAGTGGTGTTTTAATGCTGTAAAGCAGAAGTCTGAAAAATCAAGTAACTATATCGGTCTGTAGTTTTCCAGACTGCATGTTGAGAAAAAAAAGTGAATAATAGTCAAAGAGCCTTGGTATAACTGCAAAATGAAAATCATGATTTTAGCTTGTACTTTATGTTAATTAAATCCAAATATAGAGGCTCCTCTGTGTGGTCAGACACTTTGAAAACAGAAAGTATTGCATTTTAATAAGTTTCTTTTGTCCTGATGTTGTAAATGACTGAATGGGCTTTACTCTGTTGCAGTTAGTTTCATTTCATTCACTTAATTTCTGAGTCTTAGCAGTTCAGTTTCTTTTCCCACAGTTTGGTACATACTAGTATCACTAACAAAGATATGGTTAAAGGTAGAGGTGTGTTGTGTTGTCCTCCCCTAATATCAGAGAATTACTAACTTCTGTCACAGCATTTGGGAATAAAATAGTAAGTATGAATAAGCATTTTGGTAAGCCTTACTGCTGTGATCTGCTCAGAGAGAAATTGGATGCTGTTGACTTGACAATCCTAAGTCAGGGTCCTGAATTTGAAAATAAGTTACAAGTTAGTTATTTATATTTCTGCCAGTGTTAGAATGATCAATACCATTTCTTGCTAATAGAGGCAGAATTTGATTATTTTGAGCTAAAGGTATCTTGGCTTGTGCATGTTAAACACATTTCTTTAAAAACTGAAAATATGCCACCCCAAAGAGTAAAAAGAGAATATACCCTTGATTTTAATGTTACAGCTTTTAGTATCAATATTTCTAAATTCCAATATATTGATTTAAAGATCCTTTTGAGGAGCTACCAAAAAAAATCTATTCTTATTGAATTTTTTTTTTCTTCCTTTCTATTCTAGGTTCCTGTTCTTCAAACAAACAATGGGCCTGGTCTGACAGGAAAAATGACCATAGCTGCCTACCTAGTTAAACAGGCTAAAAAAGAGCAACTGCTTGGAAGCACTGCAGAAGAGAAAGCTGTTGTCCAGCAATGGTTGGAATATAGAGTGACTCAAGTAGATTTAAGCTCTAGTAAAGAAGATACTAGGATAATTCTGAAGGTAAGGAGTACATAATTACCTTGCCACTGAATTTTAGAGTGACTAGACCTTGAAGAAAATTATGGTGCTAATGTGTGTGAACAACCAAGTAATAAGATTGAGCAAATGGTGAAGACTTGGCAGTGTCTCTCAGTATTGGCTTTTATTTTGCTTGCTGCTTTTCATGACAAAAATATCCGAACAACCTGAAACAAGGGGGAAAACAGCTTCAACTGGAAAGTATAGGAAGCAGAGCTCTTGGTGTTTTATGGCTGTAGTGCTGGAAACTACCCAGGGTGTTCCAAATAGTTTAGAGGTTGTTCAGCTGGCTAGTCTTGCCGTGTAAGATGGCACTTTCCTATTTTCCTAAACCGCAGCTAAAAACAAGTTGATGCTGTATTTCAAGATGACACTTACTGATTTGGTAATTATGGAATACAGGCCATACTTTATGTTGCGGTACTTGATATTGATATCAAAAGGAGTTACTGGACAAAATTCCTGTGTTGAAAAGGGAAATCATAAAGGAACTCTGCAAAACTACCCTTCACATAGGGCCACCTTATATGGAGGGTTTAGCCTGCTGTAGTAAATGTTTCTTGTAGTCTGAAGCTTACTTTCCCTTGAGGAGGTGGAAACAGAAAAGAAGATCTCAAGGGTCACTCTGTTATTTGAGCAAGAAATACATGGCAAGGAGTAGATAGCAAAACTTACTCTATTTTCTTCCTTACTTCCTGTGGCTGATAATCAGTATTTTTAAAGTCTTGTGGGAACAGAGCTTGAAGAGAAAAGTTGATTTACACTTTTAAGGGCTCTGTTTAACAAGTGTGTATGAAACTAGTTAAATTCAATCAGGTTTTGAAGTGTTTATTTTTTCTAATTTTAAAGGTGTATTTTAGATGGCAAGTATGCAATGCTCAGTGCTACTTTTGAGTCCGGGTTTAGAAATAGCTTTGTGACATGAGAGGTATTAGGAAGGTTGATTTTACGTGAGGCTAGCAGAGTCTTAATGCTTCTGACTTCTGTTAGGTGTGGCAAGTCTGAGTCAACTAGAACTTGCAGAAACCAAAGACAAACTGAAGCAGCATTCAAGAGTTAACATGTTGTGTTACTTAGTCAAGGAAGATCTTACATCTTAAAATTGTGCCAAGCAAAACCTTGCTAGTAATCTGTTGTCCTTTTCAAACTGACAACCTCCTTGATCTTGAATATCCTCCCTGCTTTACAAGGAGCAACTTGGTGAAAGCTCTAAAGAACTGTTTTTCTTCTTTACGCCCCAGATAATATGAATTATCGAGACCTCATTGTAGTTGTGTAATATCTTCCATAGGTTAAGCCTCAGTTTGTTTATATTGCTTCTGTTTTTGTAACATGACTGCTCTTATTTTCTACATGCAAATGCCACCAAAGCCTTTACAGTCATGGTTACTCTACAGATATTGCATGAAAACTGTCTACCCTTTGGGATTTCCGAAACTTGACTGAAGGAAGCATTGACTAATTGGCTTTTAAGTTCAGACTTACCTATACTCTGAACAGGTGGTATGACTGGGTGGCCCTCAGAGGTTCCTGTTGTCTAATTAATGTTTTTTTAAAAAAACCTTTATGACAAGTATTGCATCATTTCAGTCATTTTTTCAAACAAACTGGTGATGCCTTTTGTTCTTTCCCAAACTGTAAGAAGACCATATGAGAATAAATAACTTTTATTTACTTTTCTTGCTCTTCTATTATACAAAAAACAAAATTAAGTTTTCTGTCTTGTCATAACAAAATACATCTGCTCTGTATGGCTTAAGCAATGATACCGTCTTTGTCAGCACACACGTGCGAGTATCTGCAGAACTGCATTTGAGTATTAAAACCAGACACAGTGATATGATGGTTTCATGCTGAAGCTGATTTATTTTTCAGTTTTAGTCTTAGAAACACTGGCAGTGTAGAAAAGACAATATACTGAAACACAAATATGTAGATAAATCGAGTGCTTCCAAACAAAGCAAAATTTCCTTACTGAGAAATGGCGTCACTTGAGGAAGAATCTCTGCCTTTAAGTATTATCTGACAGATATTACAACTTTAAAATTTTCCTGTGGATTTTTTTTTCTTAGCAGATGTTGAATAACCAGAATTTATTTTGACACAGGGCCGCTGTGAAATTGTTCCAGCACTAATAATTTCATAGTATAGCAATTAAGATTTTTTTTCTTTTAATTTGTTCTCTTGCTACCATGATTAATCAGAAGAAGAGGCAGCCTACCATTTAAGTATACTATGCCAAGAGGGAGTATGGGTGAAAAAAAAATTAAAAACTAAAATAGGAAGGGAAGTCTGAGGTTGTAGTTTTACAACGTGTCTGGAATACACAATGGCAGTCTTGGGACAACTGCAGCCTAGAGCCACAATTTATAATAAGCTGCCAAAAACAGTTCAGTTACTTCTGCTATAAACTTTAGGCTGTCTCTGTTTAACCCTTAATTGAGGTGATGTAGTTCTGAAAAATGTCAGTAACTGGTTTAATGTTTGCTAATTTGGTTAGGAAGGGGTTTCTGTTGGCCTTAGGAAAATAGGCTCTTAAGTTGTTCTTGCTGGCGTGTTGACTCTTACTTGGCATGAAAGCAATTATAAAGTAGCCAGACCATCTCAGCCAGGTTTTTTATTTTCATTCAGAGCAAATGCCATGCTGTTCAAAGTGGCCAATGAAAGTGCTCTTGAAGTTTGATAGCATAATATCTAATGCATTATATTAACCTTGTTGTCCACAGGATGAGAGAGTATTTTCCTTTGTTTCTTTGATATTTGGTTAATAGTAAGTGAAGCTTCATAGGAAAAACCAGAAAATTACTGAGGAATTGTGCCTGATAACTAGCAGTCTTTCTACTCTTCCAGGAAGGAACTGAATGTGAAACACTTGTGCCATCAAATGTCCACTTAGGTGTTAATTAATTCAGTTGAAGAGATTTGAATGTCTGCCTTGACAGTTTTAGGTATTCGAAACTCGAGAGTTCTTCCCCCCCTACTGCATCTTTGGGGCATATACTAAATAACTGTGAGCTTGCTATAGAAATCTCTAGATTCTGAAGGATAATTATAGCAAAGAATTTGTGTTCTGCTTTCAGTGTCTTAAACAAAAATTGTTCCATGATTTCAGCTAGTTTTGTCCTAATTTCCTGTGCTGTCTGGCTATAAACATGAAATCCAATTAGAAATCTGAATAAAAGAGTTTCAGTTCTTATTTAATGTCCTTATTTGAAAAATTACTGTTTCCACAAATACATAAGCAGGTTAATCCATACTCTGCCCATGCCATTAATCACAGTTCTTGTACACTTTTTTCTGACAGACTTCTAAATGGGATGCCTACCCACTTTGGCAAGCTTGTTCAGCAAGTGTTTATTAAAATTCAAGTTTCTGTGTTCACTTCTCTCCCTTTTCTGTTAGCACCAGGATATTTTTGTGTACTTGCAGGTGTAAAAGATGCTATTTTCATTACTTGAGCAATGTGTCTTGAGTATTTTTTCTTCTGTCTCTTACAGGAAACTCAGTATGTTGACTATAATACTTTTTCAGACCAGGTTTAGCTCATAGTTTGCCAGTTAGAGAAGTCTTGCGTGAGAATTAAAAATATGCCTATGCCTTAACAGTGCAGTTCTGCTTTTCTTGGGTATGGCTGCAGAATCCTTTCTTGAGTTCTGCATCGTCAGAGGCTTTCCTGACACATTTGAGAGTGCTCAGCTCTTTGTCTTTGCACGATGAGATATAAAGGCATTTAGGGTATAAATGACCTTGAGAATACTGCTGATTGCAAGGATGTGCTTCTGTGCACACGCAGTATATGATGGATATACATACACACACCAGTGGTGTGTTGTGGACACAATACTCAAAACAGTATCAGTTTGATTAGATCCATTGTCAGCTATTGAGTCGTGTAAGAAGCAGCTGTTACTTATCTGAGCTATTGTCTTGACTTGTGGTTGGAAGGGATTCAGATGCCTTAATGGATGAATTGAATTACAGATAATTAAATTGCATATTTAAAAGATAAGTGATACTGGGGGATAGTGTCCCGGGTTCAGCAGTAGCAGTCATTTTTTTTTCTTCTTCTTAGTAGCTGGTGCAGTGCTGTGGTTTTGACTTTTTGCCGGGGAACAGCACTGATAACACCGATGCTTTTAGTTGCTCCTCAGTAATGTTTACTCTGACCAAGGACTTTGAGTCTCATGCTCTGCCAGGGAAGAAGAGAAGCCGGGAGGAAGCAGAGACAGGACACCTGACACAAACTAACCAAAGACGTATTCCACACCACAGCACGTCATGCCCACTCTATAAACTGGGGCAGTTACCCAGAAGGGCTAGATCACTGCTTGGTCAGGCTGGGTATCGGTCGGCGGGTGGTGAGCGGTTATATTCTCTCCCCTTGTTATTTCCCTTATCATTATTATTACTGGTGGCAGCAGCAGTGGTTTGTGTTATACCTTAGTTACTGGCCTGTTCTTATCTCAACCTGTGGGAATTACATTCTTTCGATTCTCCTCCCCATCCCTCCGAGAGCTGGGGTGGAGGAAGGGACGGAGTGAGCAAGAGGCTGGGTAGTTCTGAGTTACGGCTGGGCTTAAACCAGGACAGGTAGCCAGAAGTGTGCCATGGGTGGGGTGTGTTGAGCTGTTGCTCCAGATATAGGCTGTAAATTGGATTTTTTTTCCATAAAACAAGGAAAAGGGAATCCATCAGTTAGCCCATAAATAACGCAACGTCTGTTCTTCCTGTTGCTTTTTCCCCCTTATACCCAAAAATGGAATTTGAATTGCTGTGGTGGTTCAGTGTATATTAGTGTATCAGACTGCAGTTATGCCTTAAATACCTGCTTGAAATTTGACAAGGGGCTTCCTGAGGGACTGCAACAATAAGTTCATACAGTTCCAAGCAATTTCCAAGTCTATTTCAGTCATTTAATATTGGGATTGTATGTATGTAATCAGTTTAAGTAGTGATGTTCAGTATGTGAAAGACAATGGTACAAATGACAGACCTGAGTCTCCTGGATGTAATAGAAACTCAGATACAGTTTTGTATTCATATTTTCATTAATCTTTCCAGGACAGGAACACTAGTTCGGTTTAATACCATGGTCACTTATGAAAGCTTGACTTTAACACAGAATTCTTACATAGTTGGCTATCAGCCAATAATATAACCATCTATGAGAAGCAAATCCATGAGGCAAGATAAACTACATGTGCCTAGTGCGCATGAAAAGAATTGTGCATTTCTGAATTAGTTTGACATATAGGATGAAATCGTATTTGTCTGTATTTTATGGAAGGAAATCACATGTTCAAGAAAAGAACTGAAAACTAATACTAACTTATCCAAGACTGAGCCATTTTTGCCAAATTCCATTTGTTCAGTTAAGTGACTTTGTAAAATTTCATAAGCCAGAGTAAATAATTGTTCGCACTGTAATGGTTTACTTTGCCTTTAAAGTTTTAGGATTTTTTTTTAATTGATGAGTATTCTGTGTATACACGCACAGTATAAAATTTTGAGCAGGGAAATAAATGTGTTGATTGTGCCTTCATGAATGATGAGCTTTTTGCTTTATGAAATTCTGAGTCTATAGCTTGGACTGAGAAGAAAGGGGAGGGAGGATATCATTTCAGCGGTGTTACTTCTTACTACAATACGTGTCGAATTTCTGGTTAATCAAAGTGAAAAATACTGGTCAGAGAATCTGTGTCACAATAGATGATTTCACGATTTATTTCTTTTCCTAGTAGACAGATCTCTGTGTGTATTTGGGGGTTTTCTTTCCTGCAGACCTTTTCTTAACATTGCATTTGCCTTTGTGTATATGAAATTCCACAGTATGGTAGTTATATGCTTAAAGTAATGAGAGTTTACTAACATGAACAAAGCACTAAACCAGTCTAAAGAGAAGAAGCTATATAGCCAGGAGCAGATGACCTTACAGAATTTTAACTATGCAGGGGTTAATATTTTTCCCTGATTTGTTCTAATAAAAGAAATCAAAGCAGACATGAGGATGTTTAAATACTACAGAAGTACAGGAGTTCTGTCATGAAGAGATTATCAAAGAATAAGGTGGCATAATGGAGTCAAACTTGTTAAAATCAAATGCAGGGTTACATGTCTTTGTCTCAGCATTTTAGTTTTGTGTTTTGGTTGGTTTTACATATGCGCTGTAGGATATCTCCATCAGTGAAATTATGGAACCACAAAACTGCAGTCTGCTAATGGCTAAATATAATTTTTAAATTGTTCACTAATTATTAACCCCCTTCTCGTTGCCCTGCACTCTTTTTTTCTTTTTTTTTTTTTTCTTTTTTTTTAAATAAAAGGTTGTCTTAAAATGAGACGTGCCGTAATTGAGACCAAAAAAACCATTTCAGGGACATTTTGAAAATGTTAGTTATATTTGAATTTCTTGCCTCTGTTTCTGGGGCAGGGGAGGGGTGGCTTAAGGAGATTGCTGAGGAAACAGGAGGGCATTTACTAAAATTTTTTTTCAATGAGCAGAGGAATACTAACAGGGAGAGCTTCCTGATTACGAAAACTAAAGCTTGCTTATGCTAGGATCAGGGTTAATGTAGATAACTTTGTATTTCTTTCTTCAAAGTGAAGGAGGGGACAGAAAGGTGCATAAATTGAATGAGAATTAGGTAAGATGTGGAGAAGAGGAGGGAGGTAGAGGTTATGTGTGATTGCTGTATTATCAGAAGTGGCACACTTGAGAAAGAATGTCTGTCAGCCCCCTGTTTTGCAGCAGAGAATGACTGCATACAAAAAGGTGTGAAAAAGGGTCTTTCAGTAGTACAGATTTGAAATAAATTACTCACTGAACCTAAATGGAAGCCTTCTGCTACCCACCCTTAGCCTCTGATACAGAATAGTTGAGAGATGATCTTAAAATGCTGAAGCAGTGTTCTCTTTGAAGGGACTTGGACAACAACTGAATTGACAGTATCAGTCAGTAAGAGTTGCTAGCAGTGATTTCAAGGTTAATAAAAGCAGGTGTCAAATGATACCAAGCGATGAGTAGCAGTTCCAGACTGCTGACCAGCTGCGTTGAGTCCTGGAGAACAGGAGAAGCTGATACTGGAAGAGGAATACGCTCTCCTTTGATTGTAGAACTGTATTTTCCACTTACCAAATGTTAAATGTCTTAACAGCAATGCTTCTGAGTCATATGTTCTAAGAATAAAAAAAGTCTTGGTTTTAGAGTTCCAGTAATTTGGAGCCAAGAAGACTGACTTGAAAGTATTTGTGTGGAGTCAGATTGGAATATAAAATAAATCACACTTGTATTTACAAAAACTTGAGTGGATATAAAGGAAAGAATTATAAAAAATTATGTGCCAGCAGCAAACTGGCTAGTACTGAGTTTAGAGAGCAACATTTAAATTTTATTGAATCCTCGCTGTCAAAGAAGGATGATAGTTTATTATCTTGACACTTTTTTCCTCCTTTGCTTAATAGGGATAAATTAAAGCTGGCATTTATTTTATGTGCATGGTCTCCAGAGGAAGTTTTCTGTTATTTTTAACAAGTGCCTTAATGTTTTGTCTTACGATGTCAATACTACAGCAGTACAATGACTTTTTCATTTTCAGGATCTTAACATACACCTTGAAGATAAAGTCTACCTTGCAGGAAACAGTTTTACCTTAGCAGACATTCTGATGTACTATGGATTGCATCGTGTCATGGTAAGTGTTATTTGAATTATTTTTATATGTGCAGCTGTTATAATTGTTTATCTAGAGGGCAGCTTATTGTTGTAGAAATTGACCTACTGAATTGCTCAGTGAAAATCACAGAATGAAAATTGTGAGATTTCATACAAAAACTTCAAATAAAACTTGGGTTTAAGTTGTGGGTTTGATTGGGGATGGTGGTGGTTTGGGTTTGTTTGGTTGGTTTTGCTTTTAGTTGTTTTTTTTTTAATATTTAGGTATGGGTCTGTCAAAAAGAAGTGTATTATCTGTAGTGTTCCGAATGCTTTAGTTACCTCTACATAACAGAAATAACATCTGTCCCTCTGACATGCATGTGTTTCTGAGAATCAGTGAATTCAATCAACTGGGTGAGTGGTTACATTATACCATTAAAAACAGGACTCTGTTTGAAGAGTGCAAAAACAGTACACTTCAAAAGGCAGGCTGAGGCAGAGAAGGGGAGAGAAGATCAAGTAATGAAGTACAACCAAAAATGAGAACTTAGACTGTTGAGGAATAAGTTCAGATGAGAAGATGTGAAGCAGAGGAGCAGGAACGGAAGCTTCATTTCAGAAGGTTTTTGAAAACATGTTAGAGTAAGTCACCTGGAATGAATTCTGTTAAACCATATTTGCCTTGTAAAATATCTTTAGTAGGATAGATGTGTTGACTAGAGTGTCAGAATGGGTTATCCTTCACATATGATATGTAGACAGAAAAAATGTGTAAGTACTTTCTAAAAATGATTGTATATGCTGTAGGAGAGTATGAGTTCAAATGACACTTTTTTTAAAAAAAAAAAAAAATTTAGGCAGAGGAAAATCAAGCATATTTTAAATTTGAGTTTGCTCTAGAGTAGACCACCTAATCAAGAAGATAAGCTACATGTTACTGCTTTGGGAAATAGAACAGATGGTAGAAACAAATGACTTGGTGCTCCTGGGTGCCTGCAACCATCCAGTCACTACTTGGGACAAGTTTATAGTACAGCATCTGTTTCTGAAATGTTTGACTTCATGGAAGATCATTTTCTGAATCGGAAGGGTATAAAGGGCAAATAATGGGGTGGCTATCCTAAATAAAGAGGAAAATTTAGAAGCTGCTAGCTAGGAATTGCATGTATTTTGAAGGTTTCAGACTTGATTAATATAGGTTCTTAACTATAAAGGTAAACACTTGAACTGTAGAATCTTGTGATTTGTTTATTTTTCCTGTATTGAGAAGAGAGTACATCCAGAGCTGCAGCTCTGGCCTAAGCTTCAGGGGGAGAAGCTGCTCTGTCTCTTAATGTGATGTGGTCTACTGAAGCAGTTTGTTATGCGCATCACTGTTTCAAGTAAGCCTTGTGCAAAATATCAATAAATGCTTCCTCTAATCTTTCAAGAGAGAAGGTAGAAATGGGAGGCATGGAGAGGGAGATCCACAGTTCTTGCTGTCCATCAGGCTGTTTAGAACATCGATCTGAAAATATTACTGATAATGACCTTCAGGCTTAATCTCTTACTTTTTGTTATACTAACAACTACATGCTAGCATTGACATTAGTAACAAAATACTGTAAGTATTAGTGGCAGACCATGATTGTCCTGAATGAGCCAAATATTATTCAAACATTAAAAATATTCTGGTGTGACTTTAATTGGAAATGACTTTTAAGACTACTCAGTCTTTCTTCACCCCCAGTTTCATTTTCCCTTCGTAGTGTTTCTGAATATAGATCATATGCCTTTGTATTACTTCCCTCCTCCCACTTTCATTAATGTGTGAAAGTCAGATTTACAGGTAGTGTTTCAGGCTTATTGCAGATTTGAGTTTATTTTGAGTCTCTTAATTAGAAATACACTTGTAATAATAAGGTAGGAACTAAATTGTATACATTGTTGTTCTGCATCATAGTATAGGTCAAACACCCTAAAAGTGTGATGCTTGATACTAAGTTTTTTTTAAATCAATGTGATTTACATTGTCATATGTAATTCCATGTCTCCATATATGTGATATGAATATTGTTGTCTTTAGACACTTTGATTATTTAAGTACATATGTAGATAAGTATAATGAACAATGAAGTTCTACTACATTAAAGCATAGATTGCAGAGAAAACATGAATTTGGAAGCATTGCTTAAGGATAGCTCAAGCAATCAGTAAGCATTAAATTCCCCCTATGGTAATGAACTTGTTTCCCTATGTTTTTATTCTTAAGTATTTTCAAACAGCACAAGTCCAGTTCTATTTAAGAGAAATAATCAATACAAAACTTTGTCAGAACCAAAGAGGTAGTCCCAAATTTGTATGTCCAACTTGGAAATTTCTTTAATAAGGCCTAGAAAATAAGTTATGGGTGAAATTCAGATCTGCAAATGGAAGATGCCTCAGTCAAAGTTTTGGGGTCAAGTCAAGTACAAAACAAAGTAGTTCTCCTCGGATCAGAACTGCTAATACTGAACTAAAATGAGAATGTACTAGGAGCTTCTTTCCCACTTATTTTTTTTCCATAATGAACATTTCTTGTAATAATCAAATTGCTGTGTATTTTTGTTAATATTCACTGATACGCTGCTTTTAGTAATGAGGTAACAGGCTTTCTTTCTGAAAAATTATGCTAGAAATGGTACTTAAACTGAATACAAAACCTATTTCACTTTAAAGAGAAGACTTAATTTTAAGCATGTTCCTTTAACAGCAGAAAATTAGTCAAAACTATATGAAAATGTGCATTTCATGAAATAAATTGTTCAGCTGTTTGGGGTTGGGTTTTTTTTCCATCTTTCCCTCATATCTAAAGGCTAAATTTAAAAAGTGAGATTGTATCTTCTTCTTTTCTTGATGCTGAAGAACTTGAGATATAGGCAGGTATTTTTAGACTTTCCATGCACATTCAGGGTGTGGGAATGGGAATTTATGCCTCCATCCCCAGTGCAACTGAAAGCAAATATAATTAAAGCATGTATATTTATAGCTCTTCTAGAAACTCTTCTAGTTGTGTTGTATGATGACCACCTTGGTTACCCTTTGTGAGCTTTGAGGTGGAAGAATAAAAGACTTTATTCTTTTTTTTTTTTCCTTTTCCCCATGACATAAAAAAGCCTGTCAAATTGAGTGTCTGCTGCTTTGCTATTAAAATAATTGCTTTAATAGCAAATAATTATTTTAACAGCAGAACAGCAGCCTTTCTTAACTTGGGGGAATTATCTAATTTAATGAGGAAGAACAGAAAATACCCATCTAACAATGTTGTAAAAAATGCCATGGAAGTGCTCTCTAAACAATTAACCTAAGAGTTATGTTCCAAGTAAAAAGTAGAGCATGCCACAAAGTGCTTTTTAACATATTTCACTGATGGAGTACATTATGTAAATAAGTAAAAATATCTTGCTTGTTGTGCCTAGAGTACAGAAAGGGGTTTTGTTATTAGAGTAGCTGTTTTGCCCTTTAGGTGTTTTTTCACTACACTAATAGAAGTGAGGAAGACTGATTTTCAGACTTTATTTTATTTTTTTTTTTTACATCAGGGAAATGTGAAGATTGAGAATTGTCAGTATAAAATTATGGGGGGAAATACTGTACCTGCTGCAAAATCTGAAGTTCAGTTCAGCATTTTCATAACCACATGGGTACCCATTGAAGACTTTGAAAAAGGGCATTGTAATTATAACTTTACATGTGCACAGCTGACAGTTGAAGCTGACAGTATTTTTATTACCTGCTCATACTTAAATATTTTTCTTCGTTTTCAGTAATTTTAGATGGCCTTGGAATACACGTTGCTCTTTTCATGCTCTGTGTTAATTTGTTAAATGATTCTACAACTTTATACCAAACACTAGCTTCCAACTATCATTATAACAAACTGCAGATGATCAAATTATTTTCCCCTAAATGGTACTGCATGGGAGGTTTTGTCATGGATATCCTGCGCTTGCAGAAGCTGAGGCAATCTGTGAAGCACTCAGTGTTACATTTTAATAGCTTCCATTTAAAAATTCTGGAGTTCTTCCCTTTACCAGAGTCATTCTCTTCCGCTGGGCCCATGCTGATTGACTCCTTTATGTTTCTAGCTCAGCAAAAATAATATGTGGCTGTTTTAAATGATTTGTCTATGCACTTCTGTCAGTCTGTACAGCTGTAGGAATAGTGTTTACATTTCCATGCCAGTAGGAAGAAACTCAGATTTTCTCATGCTGCTTAACTGGGGTTCATAGCAGTTCAAAATTCCAGAAGTTTTTGAGGAAATACATGTGCAGTGCTATGCTTGTATTGTGGCAGGTGAGTTCTATAAGAAGAACAGCTTGTTGGGTTTAGGAGCAGCTGCAAGATCCCTGATTTTTGGTTGTTGCTGCAGTTATTGTGCTCTTAACTTCCTGTTAATAGAGTTTTACTGATATGTGACATTGGTTTAGAATTTGTTCCTCCTGCAACTCCTTGAAATTATTCTTTCTCAGTAGTTTTCCCATGGCTCATCTTCTAGTATATATCTGTATTTTCTTTTTACTACTATGTACTTAGATCTTTACAGTTCTTCGCCAAGTGCTGGGCTGTGTGAAAAGACAGTACAGAAAAGCAGCAGATATTACAGGCAGCTCTTTTTCAGGAAAGGGCTGGTGCAGCATGAGGTGAAATTTTACATGACAGTTAGTTTTGAACACCAGCTTTTCACTTAAACAGCTGAGTAAATGAATGTGTATAGCTCTTCCTGTGATTTCAAGTTTGTTGCAACATATGTTTCCAGGTGTCCTGTGCCCAAAATGAAATTTGCAGTGCACCTGCATTATCCATAAAATCTGGTATTTGTAGAACAAGGCCTAAGGAGTATGCCATCTGTTTAGCTTTTGAGAAGGGGATTAACCTTGATTAGCTCTAGAAGTCTAAACATGAGAAGTATTAGGCATGTCTAGCTATGATTTTCTGTTAAAACTATCCTCTACAGGTGTGCCCTCTTTCATTGACTGCAGGTGGTGTCAAGATGACTAAGTTCATCTTGATGGGTAACTTAGGTAACTGAAAATGAAGTGAGGTGAGTCCTGTGCTGCTTGGTTTAAGTGTTGGTGAGATGAGATAGGGCAGTTGATGTGAGTATCAGATTTGTTCCTGATGCAGTTTTTGTAGTCTGATTTGAGGACTACCTGATTTGTAATTCAGTTGTAGTGGGTTAATGTGAGGAAACACATGATTGTCTAAACTGATAAGCTGACTTCATAACAGAGGAATGAGGAGACCTAAAATTGCTAATCAAGGAGTTCTAATGGAGGTGATAGAGGACAGGAATAGTTCTTCTGCAGCTGGCTTAATTCTGAAGCAATAAAAGACTTCAGTGAGGATGTTGGTGATGTGAACTTTGGTGGCCTTAAATAGTATAGTTCATATCTGTAATAGTACATGAGTTCATCTGAGCCAGTCCTCTAATAAAAAGTAAAGGTAGGCTTGAAGCTTCGGATTAATTTTGGCCACAATTCCAGTGGCAAGGAGCTGTTGGAATACCTGTATCGTAGTTAGAGGATTCTTCCTGTCTGCTCTTGCAACTGTTTAGATTTGGATTAAAATAAGCAAGTGTATATGCTGTTGACTTGAGAGGACAACAGGACCTCAAACTGTAGGAGTAAGTGATAGTACTTTAATAAGTTTATGAAGTATGGACAGATTTCCAGTTTGGTTTACTGTAGTAATTTGAATCATTCCATTGCTGCCAATGTGAGCTAGCACGTCTGAACATTTAAGTGTTAAGATAGGCGGTTTCTTAGTAACTGTTGTATGACCACTGCTCAAAATAGAAAACAACTTTCAACTTTTCTATCCAGTCTGAAATTGCCTGGAAAAAAAACCCAAAACATATTGCTGTACTTATAATACACCTTGAAATACAAAGCAGTTGCTTTACTGATAAGACTGCTTGCTAGATTAACATGAAAGGCTAGTGCCTGTTGTGGAACTCTTCCCTGCACCCCCAGTAATGTGTGCTAACCCCATAAATAGGCAGATGCATTCAATTCAAGCAGGCAAACACCTTTTTTAACCCATCGTTGTAATACAAATATATATTCCACCCTCCAGGTCTGTTTATTTGAGTAAATTAAAAGTAAACCCATATTTTAGGTTGTGATTTTTCATATGTGAAGTTGATAGAATACTACTGGACTGTAACAACTTTTTATGCAAGTTGGAATCAGCTATAAAACTGTTCACTTTTATTTTGCCTTACCACGTTTGACACCAATGATGCAGTGCCTTGTTTTGTTGGTGCCTTGTGTTTTTTCCCTGTGCAGGTGGACCTCACAGTGCAAGAAAAGGAGAAATACCTTAATGTATCTCGTTGGTTCAACCACATTCAACATTATCCAGGTGTCCGGCAGCATCTGTCTAATGTAGTTTTTATCAAGAACAGATTATACACTAATGCTCATTAAGGAAAAGCTTAATGTCATGTCAGAAGTGTGTTTGGGGGGTTACGCTGTCCAAAACCACTAGCTTGCAAATACTGGTTTGTAACCTTCTGTATGTGAACCAAAACTGTTGATGCCTCAAACAGAATTGCATTGAATTGCTGTTGTTCATTCAAGAATTTGAACTTATTAAATTGTATCATGTATCAGATTAAATGCAACAAAGGTAGAAAAATGAAAATTGAGTTTAAGTCACTATTTTTTGAAAATGAAAAGTTCTTTTAAGTATTCGAGGGTAATAACATGGTCCTTATAGGAAAGAATTACTTATTTTCCTTCAATTATTCACTCCTTTCGCTATTTATTGAATTTTATGTATGCCATGCTTTCTTTTCATTTTATTTTCCATGGATGTTTACAATAGTTTTGTAAAAGTTAAGAGCTATATTGTGTGCCAAGGATATGAAAAAGGGAACATGCAAATGTTACGAAGTATTTATGTGACTGAATAAATTATTTTAAAACTCTATAGTCTTACTTTGGCTGTGAAACTTCTTAGTAGCTCTACAGTAAAGAAAATTTTGTTTCACCTGCTGCTTCATTCTGTGGTATATGGACTTCTGTTTTGATTCTAGAAGTGTTTTCTTTCAGACCGAATAACAAAGGTTAGCATTCTTTCAAGATTTCTGCGTCATATGCTGTTTCCACTTTTCACACAAGTGCAAATGCAAGTTTCAAGATGATAAAACCCAAACCGCACAACAACAGGAAAAAACCAACCTCCCCCTCAGCTTAAGATGGTAATGTGATCCTCTGTCAGGTTTACTCTCAAGGCTGGATCAGCAGACATTTGGACAGCACTAACATAATGCCCTAAGGATACACCTGAACTCGGTAATTACTTCTGTGCAATTCAATTAACATTTTCTTTTAAAATGCTGAAAGAAATATAAAGATACTTTGATATTTTAATTCGTAAACTTCCATTTTGGTTTCTACAACAGTATTCAGCAAACAATTTCTCAATTGTAGATTCTTTTGTCTTGTGTGCTGCTTTAGAAGCCTCCCACCCAGTAAGGTAAATATAAAGATACCGTGGACAGATGTTTGAGCCTTAGGGGAAAAAATAGATATTAAAATCTATCCTAACACGGGGTAGGAGAAATCTGTATGAGTAAGCTTACCTTGCACAGTTCCAGACTAATAGGTGTTTTCTGTGTATACATGATTTCTTCAGAGGGTTTACAGGCACACTTACTTGCAGGAATGTCTTATATTGTTAAAAATGAAAATATTCTTGCTTGGTTTGCAAAAGTTCTTATTGTTTCCCAGAGAAATTAATTCTTAGCTTCTACTAGATCTCCTATTAGTTACTTTTCTTCCTTACTATTTAGAAGTAGGCCTTGTATACCTGATCATGAAGGTCTTGCTGAAATCTTGAGATCTGCTCAAGAATTGTGGAGTGGGCTTTAGCACAAATGTACATTAGAAACTTCATACTCCAAACTTTTTAGCATTTGACTACCTGAGGGTTTCGGGGTTTTATTGTCAGTATTTGCATTCTTCATTCCCAATTTGTTACCTAATAAAACGTATATAAGTGAGTTTGCTTTTTTTTTCCCCATTTATGGTTGGGAGAAGGTGACGATGAGACTTGGAAAAATACCTTTTACTAAATTCTACTGTGATGAACTATTTTCTGTTTCTGAAGGGTAGCACGAGTGGGAATCAGTGCATTTGGTTGGAGTTTGGGGAATTTCCACGTTCATCTTGCAGGCATTGTTCTTGTATACGCTATTGTGAGTGAGAATGATTGAAGATTTGTAAAGCATATGTGCAAGTCTTCATCCATGGAAACAAGCAACTTATGTCACAGCTAAAAACACTGAAATGGAACCAGAGCTAAAAATACTGCTGAAAACAATAGTGTCATCTGCTCAGGCAAGTTTTGTAGGGATGATGCTATGAAGTGTCTTTCTTTAATCCCAAACAGCCGCTGTTTCCAAGTGTTGGGATTTCTCAAGGTGGCTGCATGCTACTGCAGCAGTATCCCCTAGCCTCTTGTGCCAGTTTTATTTTCTCTGGTGTAGAACAGAAGTGTTACTTGCTGCTGAAATGTTTAAAAAAATAAAAAAATAAAGTTCAGCTAACAGATGAAATATTTAAAACTGGATTAGTAAAATTTAACTCTGTGCTATCCAAAAAGGCATTTGGTCATTATCATATGCTAACTTGAGCATTTCTGTTTTCCTCCCCTGCATAAAGAAGCTCAAGGAGGTAGAGGACTAAAAGCAAAGAATGATGAACTGAGATTTTGTCTTTAGAGAGATGACTGGGAAAACCAAATAGTATTGATTTACTCCCCTCTCCCCTTTTCTGTATAATGCCTTTTGATCATCAAGAACAACTAAATCTGTACAAAAACTTCTGAAAAATCATAAAACATAGCTTGGTCTATGTGGAATTGTATGAGGTACATTTTTTACGATGATGCTTCTCAGTATTTACAGATGAGGTGTGTGTGTAGTCTTTCAAACCAACATCAGTGGTTTGTGTAAACAGTACACATGGGTAAATGTTCTGCTGATTTTAAAGCTACTAACACTTGTCTGTGTAATATTTTATCATACTTTCACTGAACATTAGTAGAAGTGACTTTCCTCCCTTGCAGCCTTCTTTCTCAAAATTTCAGTTGCTGAAGGGCACAGTAAATATTGTGATGTTGTTTTACTTTTGTTGCTTTGCAGTTTGATGATGATGATGACGACCACAGTGATGTGTGGAATTTATTTTCACAGCATTTCATGAACAGTGGCACTCTCATTTGTTAATGTATCTCATCATTGCAGTATTATTATTTTGCATAATTGTTCTATCTAATTTATTCAAGGGGCCTGACATGTTATGGTCTTTTAAGTATGTGCCTCTGGGACTTGAGGTTGTTGCCATATGGTGAGATAGTACTGCATGACAACCTTTCAGCAACTGAAGAATTCAGCAGTGAAATAAATACGATAATTGTAAATGTTCAGTGAAAACTTACACTTAGCACTTTGACTTGTCTTTTTCCCCTTGATGCCAAGATGGCAGCTGCTTGCAGACAAACCAGGCCGAAACAAGTATCCAATACGTTAGAAATGTGCTGATGATTTTTAGTTGTCTTTGTATGTATGACTTCATTTTCAAATGAGAGTTCAGAAGTCTCCTGGGGCAGTTTTCTTGCGCTGAGACTTGTAACTGGGCAGCAGTGATTTAAACACAAATCCAAGTTTAATACAGGGTTAGGGAAAAGTGAGTAGAAATGAGAAAATTGAGAAGATCTGATTTACACTGGACTGAAAAAAAATTGTTCCAGTTTAGACCTGGGTACTAAGAAAATCTGACTGGAGCTGAAGTGAAGGCTTTTCAGCAGCAAACCTATGAAGATTTTTTTTAAATTATTATTTTTTTTTTTCTGTGATAGGTTTAATGTATAATGGGTAATGCATTTAAGGGGGAGGGGAAGGGGGCTGAGTTCCTTTTGTATTGTCAGTGATTTACCTATCAGATTGAAGTCCCAGTTTTCCACACAAAAGACAAGTTAGGAGATACCACTTCAGGTTAACAATTGAAACAGTCTCATCAGGCAAAATCTGTTCCCTTTCTTCACTGCCCACCCACAGTAGGGACTTCCTTTCAAAAGGGTTGCTCCTATAGAATTACCAGAGATTGTTTGGGTACAATGCATCATATCTGGACAGTGAAGTCTCCTAGCTAGCATCTTAGCTGTTAGCATGTAAGAGGTAATACTTTCATATCCTTTTAATCTTGTTTTTTGATATTGTAATCCTTCTCTGTAGCCTACCCTACCGTCTTCAAAATACTTTAAAACCGAAGTAGCCTTTCTCCCAGGAATTTCTTGCTACTCTCTGAATCTTTGGAAGTACACAGGCCTAGAAATGTGGAACTTACTTTTTATATGGTACATCTTAAACTTCCCAGAAGGTGGTGTATTTCATTGGGGTATTTTGATAAAATAATTATTCAACTTTGCATTCTTTCTCTCTCACATGCACGTACACCTATTTATTTAAAGTATAATTATAACTCATGGAAGACTAATCTAAACTTCAGTGTGGGTGTGGATCCTGGGTTATTAGCAGGGATCTGAGATGCTAAGATTTAAGATGCATGCAAGAACTTTGCAATTCAAGTAAGACACATTTATATTAACTATTTTATATGAAAATATAGCTTAGAAGTGTTAACATGTTTTTTGTCTGTGAAATAAAATACACTCAATTGACATCAGAGATGAAAACAGCTGTAGAACTTGAGCATCTTTAGTCTCCTCTTGGTTAAAAAGCAACAGATGATCAAAACTCTGCTTGCCAGTGCTGTGGATTTGAAAGATATGAGGACAAAGTGCTTCACAAGAGATTAGCTGAGAAAGATGAAAACAAATAGATGCAACTATAAAAGCATTGTCGTGAAATCCAGTGTAAGCTCTTTTCAGAGGTCTAGCAAACCTAGACTCTAGTATGTAATTTTTTTATATCTCATTTTTTGCTAGGAAGAGGGATATGTAAGCCTATTGGATTTTGGTTTTTTTCACTTTCAATCCTGTCATTTCTTTTAATCTTTGGTGTGTTTCATGGTCTTTAACTTCAAAGTGTAATTGTAATGATGCAGCTGCTTAATGGATTAATATGTTTAATATTTTCCCCCTAAGAGTGGAATTTCTTCTTTGCATCTATAATTGGATCGCGCTGCTGCTGTCCCTAATGGCAGTGCCTGGTTTCATAGTCACCATACACCTGAGCACATGCTTACTCACTTGGTAATGTTAATTTTTGTTCTAGATTTATCAGAATTGAATTGTAGTCCATACTACTTTTGTGCTTTATTGCAGAAGATGAGAGGTGATGCCGTTATGCACCTCTGCTGCACGAGCTTTCAGTTCAGACTGGGTCTTTGCATCCCACTGCTGCATGTCTTGAGTATTAGATTTATAGTACTTCAGAACCCAGCTCCAGGGAGATATGTAAAGATACCAGAGATTTGGAGGGGAGGGGTGATTGATTTTGTAGCAAGGTTACTTGTTGCTGCCCTGTGCACATTCCTGCAGGCGTGGCCTTTATTTTCCATGCTGGTAGTGACTGTAGCTACTGCGGCTGCTGCAGAACATAGTACATCCCAACTCTCACTCTGCAGGCAGGCAGGAGGTGAGTGATTTTTCATCGTTGCTGCATCTGAAGGATTCCCCTTTCCACTCCCACACTACCTTGGCCCCTTTAGGAAGATTTTCATCTATTAAACTTTCCCTTCTGTGTTGGAAGAACTAAATCTTTTTCAGCATTTCCAGGCTGGTGATCTAATTTGACAGCTCCTGGGTGATGTCTATTCCACTTCAGAGAGGCAGGTACCCTCGGGCAAGCCAGCTGCATAGTGGATTCTGCAGATTTGGCTTGCTGTTCCTGCTGGGTGTCATCTGTCTTCTTAGTCTTGCGGTGGATAATTTTTGTCCTCCCTAGCATCATGTGCCTGAGCAGTTTCTGCCTGGCAGGCCTGTCCATCCAGGTTGAGCATCAAATACAGTAGCCGCACGGCTAATCTGACAAGGCATTCCTCCAAACAAAGCACCCCCAGGCCTGCTTTGGCCAGCATCGGCATTGCGGCCCGCAAACTTCCACCCATCACGATCATGGTCTCGATCTCCCATCACGGGTGCAGCCCATGGACTTATTCTGCTGGCGCAGAGTATGTCTCCCGCCTTGCCCTCTTAAGGGCCGTCGCTCCCATTCCTCCCATCTTGGCAGATGTCTGCCTCAACAGGTTTGGGCTTCCCTGCCTGTTGCCGGCATTTGACTCGGACACCGCCACTTGGATGAAACAATCCTTTAGTGGATTATCATCGCGAGACAGCCTGTGGGGGAAATGACAGGATTCAGCACATTTATCTGGAGATTCTGCAATTCAGAGTGCTGCTAACACTAATAGGAAGTGGCAGGGTGATCTCTGAAAGAGAAAGCGGGTTCCATTGCACGGCAAAAGTGACAGAGGTTGTTTAGCCTATCTTCCAAAAGAATACATGATGACTACATATGTTGATTTTCATGCTCCAAGCCAGAGCTATTTCCATATTTTTGTGACTTGATGGCTACTTCCTACAAACTGACAGGTTAGGGGCTCCACAAGTATTGTCTTTTTATAGCCATCACCTCTTTAAGTCCTCCTTAATTTTTTTAAATATGTTTTGAAAGTAAGCTTGACAGTACAGTGAGAGTAAGCAAGAGGAGGAAAAAAAAAAAAGAAACAAACCAGGCATAAATGCAGCAAGTAAAGCGTATTCTTTA
Source organism: Psittacus erithacus (assembly GCA_009867235.2). NCBI lineage: Eukaryota > Metazoa > Chordata > Aves > Psittaciformes > Psittacidae > Psittacus > Psittacus erithacus. The sequence goes on from WYDI02011039.1 coordinate 72,793, forward strand.
AAAAACAATAAATAATCAGTATTCAAACAGAGAAATGGTTTCAGGACAGTAGTAATAGAAACCGATGCACTTATCTGTCACAGGATTTGTCCTTGTTGCAGTCCTGTGCTTCTGAACCTGACATTACTCATGATGCAAAAACTCCTTCCTAGAAATGCAGTAGTTATAAACCTCCTTAACTACAGGATTTCCTTCTCAGCAAATAAAAAGATAGCTGGAGCATAGGGCTTAGAGGGGAAAAGAACTTGTTAGAGGGAAAGGCTAGGAAAGGATGGCAACTAGACTAGAAAGGGATAAAATAAACATCTGAACAATTCTACCCCTAATTATCATTGATCATCAAACCAGCTGGAATATCCTACAGATATTGTTAACATAAAAGCACTAGTGTAATTTATTGGTGATTGGCAAGTGCTTACCTGCTTTGACTCCAAATGGAAAAATAGAAATACTGATCTATAGGTTGCAAGAGGTGGATACCTTGGGGGGGGTGAGGAGGGAGGAAAGATGTGAAAGCGAACACTATTTTTTAGTAGCAATTCTTATCTCTGCTAATTGCCTATTTAGTGTAATATTTACAGACCATGTTACAAAAAAGGAGTGAGAAATTTTAGATTATATGTTCATGCTGAATTTAGTAATATTTTAAGTGAAATATGGGACACTTCCCAAGGATTCATTTTATTATTTAAACAGATTCTAACCACATTTTGACTGATTTTGGAGGAGTTTGTTTCAATGAAACCAATTCACTCATATTTAAGGCTGAGTTCACAAGATTATATGTATTGTCAAAAAAAAAAAAATAATGGTGATTTCAGTGGGCAGTTTCTGAGCTTTGATGATGGCAAACAATTTATGAATAGGAACATTTTTTTCTGTTGTAACATTTTCACACAATGAGCAAAAATAAGAAAGTCCTTTTTTGGAGGCAATTGCTCCTACTTACAAAAGCTATGCAGAGTAGGGAATGGGCAGAACTAATTTCCAAGAAAGAAATGTATAATACTTCTGGTTTCTACTGATAAAACACTAATAGTTCCAGGTAAACAGGCTCCTTTCAGGTATTCCAGGTCAGGACACTGAAGGCTGCAGCAGCTATAGAAGAATTTGTGGTCCATTCCTTCATTGAGCATACAAAGACGCTGAGCAGTGTGGTATGTAATGCAAATAAAAAAAAAAGGTGTTAAAGAAAACAAACTGTAGGTGTGATGATTGAAATAGGGTCAAGCTGTTCTAAAAGTTATTGAGCTTATGTAGCATGAAAACAGAAAGTCCCGGGAGAAACTTATTATACTGTAATTATAACTGTTGGACATGGTGGCTACAAAACTGAAGCAGAGCAGTCTATTTTACATCCAGCAAAAAAGCAAAAATTACATTAAATCCCTACGGAGTTCTTTTAAAAACACTTGAGACTGTTAAGGTATTTTCAATCTACTTTGATAGTATTCTGTATAATTTGAAAATAAACATTTAAAAATATTTGATATACTTTGAAAATATTCTATGCAGTTTAAAAATATTAAATACATCGAAAATATTTTATATACTTTGAAAATATATATACTGTTATAAATATCAGCAAACTGATTTATCTGAATGCATGTCTCTTCTAGAAAACAAACAAGTACTGGTGTTGGGGTTTGGTTTGGTGGTTTTTGTGTTGGTTTGGGTTTCTTGGTTTGGGGTTTTTTTTGTGGGGGGTGTCGGGTGTGTTTTGTTTGGGGGCTGTGGTGTGTGTTTTGGTTCGTTGTTTGGTTTACTTGTTTGGTTGGTTTGGTTTTAGGAATGCATGGCGCTGTGCTCTGAGGAAGCCGAGCCCGAGGCTCTGCGCTGGAGCCGTCCCTGACGCAGCCCCTGGGACGGGACAACCGCTGCCGGGCTGGCCGCGTAGGTCTCCCTACGGCAGCGGCACTTTCCTTCCGTGTAAAAACCTTTCCCCTCAGCGCAGTCAACGGGGGGATCCTGGGGGGATCCGGATGTGGCCGGTGACCGCTCTGGCCCGGTGACGGCAGGCGGCCCAACGAGCCGACCCGGCCGCCGCGGTTACCACATCAACGGCCGCTGCCGCGGCGGCCGGCGCGCGGCGATGACCTCACAGCGCGGCCCTGGGTCGAGGCGGAAGCTCGGCAGGCGGGGCAGAGCCGGGGTGCCAGTGGGCCGCCGCCGGAGGTGCGGCGCCGAGCGCCATGAGCGGGGCTGGCCCCGCATCCCCCAGCCGGACGCGCGACAGGAAGCGGGAGGCGCTGGCGGCCGGGTCCCCGATCCAGCCCATCATCAAAGGTAAGGAGCGGGACCGGCCCAGTTCGGTGCCTCCTTGTGGTGGCCGAGCCCGCTCTGTACAGCGCAGCCGGGGGAAACACCTCGCCTGGACCGTTGCGGAGCTGTGGGCTATTAGCGGGGCCTCTTGAGAGGGGCGGCTGTAGAATCAGCTAGATTGGAAAAGACCTTTAAGATCATCAGGTCCAACTGTTGCTCCAGTACTCCCAAGACCATCACTAAACCTTGTCACTAAGGGCCTCTTCTGTGCGGTTTTTGTGCACTTCCAGGAACAGTGATTCCACCACTTCCCTGGGCAGCCTGTTCCAATACCTGATCACCCTCTTGGTAAAGAAATTTTTACTAATATCCAGTCAAAACCTCCCCTGGCGCTGCTTGAGGCTCTTGCTTCTTGTCCTGTGAGTTGTTACTTGGGAGAAAAGACAACCCACCTCCTTGCTCCCTTTCAGGTAGTTGTAGAGAGCCTTCTTTTCTTCAGACTAAGTAATCGCAGTTCCCTTGGCCTTTGCTTGTAAGACTTGGGCTCTAGACCCTTCACTAGCTTTCTTACCCTTTCCTGGACCTGCTACAGCATTTCAATGTCTTTCTTGTGAGAGGCCCAGAACTGAACACGGTTTTTGAGATGCGGCCTCACTAGTGCCCAGTAGAGGGGAGAGATCACTGCCCTGTCCCTGCTGGCCACACTATTGCTAATGCAGGCCAGGATGCTGTTGGCCTTCTTGGCTGCCTGGGCACAAGCTGGCTTATATTCAGCAGCCATCAATCAGCACCCCCACGTCCTTTTCTGTCAGGCAGCATTACAGCCACTCTTCCCTGAAGACTGGCCACTTTCCCACCCTCTGCAGCTCTGTGGTGTGGCCTGAGGTTCGAAGCTGGGTATCTGGGCGGCTTCACTGCCTTCTTCGTCTCTTGGATTTGGCTTTACTCTGTGAAGTAAGGCCAAATCCAAGACAGGTGTCTGGCTTTTCTTTGCGAAGCGGAGTCTGACACCAAGTCCTTGCCACTGGCATTAAGTTCCCTGGGAAGTTCTTTTATCTTGTTTGCCCAGGCACATGTGTTCTGGCCTAGTTCATCTGTACACAGGAGCATTTGAATTTGGAAATGTTTCAAGCTGTGCTTTATCTACTGCAGTCACATTCCCCACATATGAAAGAATTGTTCTTTCCATGTGTCTTATTTTGACCCTTCTAAGAGTAGTCTGGGTAAAGATTTCCAAAGTGGCCAGTAATAGCTTGGAGAAAATGCTCCTATCCTCAGATTTCCTACCCAGAAGCCATCCTAGTCCTTTTCTGTCTCATAACAGCCCTGAAGACAAGAGTGTTTCCCACTCAAATAAAAATCTCAGCAGAAAATAAAGTTTATTTTTATTTTAATTATCCATATAAGTCTTGGGGTTAAAATAACAAAAAGGTCATATAACACAGTCCGTAAACCTAAATATTTTAATTTGGGAATTGCATGATTGCACTTTTTTTTGAATGGGACATGGTTCAGGGTGTAGAACAGGCAGGTATGGATATAGTAGAGACGGAGTTCCACGTGGTAACTTAACAGCTTGGACTGAAAAAGAAGGGCTCTTCCTGCAGACAGCAGTACCAGTTAAGTACCAATTTAAGTGCTTGTTGAAACTACACTGGAAGCTGTACTAAGGAGGAGGAGAACTGAAACCGAGCATGCTGAGAGAGGAGAACATTCACCTTCACAGAAGGGTGTCTGCAGCACCTGGAATACCAATTCATTGCATTTTATCTAAGTTGTTGGTTCACTGAATAGATAGATTAGCCAGCAAATAATGTTCTGGTGCTCTTCTGATTTTGCATGTGTTCAGAGAGCAGTAGTCCTTCTTACGTTGGAGTATGGTGTGCTACTTTGTGTTGTGTAGCCTAGTTTGGAGTGTGAGAATAAAACTAAAAATCTGACTTTCATTTATCTTCTAGATGTTGGGGAAATCTACTCAAGACTACTGGATCACAGACCAGTAATTCAGGGAGAAATACGTTACTTCATTAAAGAATTTGAAGTAAGTATTTTTATCATATTTGGTGAGGCAGTCTTCGGAGTCTGAGACTTTAAACAGATTTAGAGATTATAATATGTATGTAAATTCTTAAGAAAGACTTGATGTGTATTTGCTGCCCAGAATAACTTAAACTCCTATAGTATATGTCTGCATCTTTAGTAAACAAAGCAGTAATTGAGATCTTTTTATTTAAGAAGTTTCAAAAGGGACTTAAATATTTTTCTTGCAGAAGACTGACAGGAATACTGATGTAGGAGAATGTAGTGTTAACATCTTAGAGACATTTAATTGTTTTAAGGAATATATTGTTGGCTGGTATAGGTTTACATCTCGTTAAGAAACTAGTTTGTTCCTCAGCTGGATTCAGCTGGTACAGCTGTAATTTAATTTTGCTTTAATTTTTTTGTTCTGTGAGAAAGTAATATTACTTGAGGAGAAGAGCAACACTTATGCAAAGTAAGTAAATTGTTAAATATCAAATCAATATAATCTGATTAGCTGCAGATAAGGCTGAAGTACTGAAGGTATAAAAGTGGTTTATGCAACTTTGTTTGGAAAGTGTAATACAGTTTCCACAAGATGGCAGTAAAAGTGTAGAAAAGTAGAATCTTGTGTCAGCCAAAGGTGGTTTCAGAGTAGATATTCATTCTTGCAGTATGTGGATTAAAATTAGTCCTGAAAATACAGTTATAACTCAAACTTCAAGTCTGCAGAGCTCTTTGAAAAAAAAAAAAAAAAAAACACCACAGAAAAAGAAGCAATAAAATATCTTCCTTCCCCCCAGATTGTTTCTGGGATTTCAAGCAGGTCTAATTTGTCGCTATACTGGCAAAATATGTATGTGAACCAAAGTCTCATCAGATCTGTGGTGTACAAGCTTGAGAGCCAGAAGAAATGATCTGTTTTCTTTGCCTGCCCTAAGCAAGTTCTACGATACACTAAAGAGCTTTAAATAGCTTTTCAGAGACAGAAAAATTTTCAACTCAATTATAAATTAGAACTGGTCTAATGGAAGGTGTCCCTGCCCGTGGAAGTAGGCTTGGAACTAGATGATCTTTAGGGTCCCTTCCAACCCAAGCCATTCTATGATTCTATGATACATTTCTCTTGTTGCACCCAAAGTCTTGTTCCATTTCTTAGACAAACTTCATATCCTCTTAGATATTTTCTTTAATTTCTGGTGTATACTTTGGGGGGGGGGGGGGAGGCGGGGGAAGGAGGGCAAAGCAGAGGATTATTTACGTTTTTGCAACTTAGAGTTTCTTCCAAATATTATACTTGTTTCTAACTTGGAGATACCAGATATTTTTTGGTTGCAGTAGGATTGGACATATGCTTTTTCTTACAATAATTAGCATCTAGTGTGTAAAGTATGTAACTTTGCATTCAGGAGGTCTGGAGCCTGTTTAATTAGGTGGCTTTACTTGTCTGTGCCTGTGTTTCTGAAGTTTTAAAGCTGGTGTGGTGTTCCAGTTGCTCACTTTGTATGATGCAGTATGTTTTGATTATCTAAAATTGCTTTATGATTCACAGCTTTCAATACAGGAATGCTTGTGTACAACTCATAACCTGGAGGAGAGTTTAGAATCCTTTCCATTGTCTTAAGTGAAAATGCAGGTGAAATTCAGGGTGGAAGTAGTGCTGTGGCTTCAGAAAAATAGGGTTGTTTGGGGGTTTTTTATGTAAACAATAAAGCAAGCACAGCTGCTTCTTGTAATTATGATCAGCAGTGAGCCAGAAGAATGGCTGTCTCTTTAGTCAGCTGTCTTATGTTATTTTCTTAGTCTTGACGTCATTGCTTTACTTCAGTAAAAATAATTTTACTCACATTATTTTAACCTTGTAAATCCGTATGGTCACACATCTGCTAAATCTGTAGGGTCAGACATCAAACAAGGAGAATCACTGCTATGTTATTTCTCTGTGACAGTGAGTTGCAAAAATGCAGTGCTTTCAAGCTCTGCTTCTCCCTGTTGTTCTTAATATGCTGGAAATAATTTATACAAAAAAATTATTTTTTCCACACAAATGTTTTCATTAGTATCACATAAGGGCCAGAAATGTTATTCAGCATATTGTTGCATTTTAGTTGAAGAATGGAGCATTACTCTCTTTTTATTTTTATTTTTTTATAAAACTAATCAGTTGTGCTAAGTAGAGTAACACTTTAATAGACGATGGTATAGTCTTTGAGATAAAGCTTTTAGTTTATCAACTGGGAAACCAACTTATTTTGGAAAGTGGAAATTCCTTATTAGCCACTCACTTTATTTCAATTCTTCTGGCAGGAAAAACGTGGCCTCCGAGAACTACGAGTACTTGAAAATCTGAAGAGCACAATCTTTGAAACAAATGAACACATTCTTCCTAAGTGTGAGCAGGCAATGAGTGACAATTTGAATGAAGTATTCAAGAAACGTAAGCATGTTGCTGCTTCTTTCCGTTGTTGCATCATTTTGACGAACAGTTTAAATAGTTTGGATTCAAAATATGATTTGTGGAAAAATTACCACCCTTGGATAAGTTTTCTACCATTTATGTGCTTTGTTGTCATTTCTGTGAAATTTTGAAAAGGAAACAAGGACATTCTTTTATATCTATTGGTCGAGCCAACACAGCTCTTATTAAAGTCATGTTAAAGCTTTTTGTTGATTGAAGTAGAAGTTATTTCATCTCAGTCTTTTGCTACTCACTTAGAAACAGGATGGGTTTCCATATTGGCTAAGGCCATGGATAAAATTTCAGTTTTCTGGTTTGTTGCAAGTGTGCTATGGTGTGACTTTCAAGTTTCTTTCTTTTTCTGTGGGAGAGTATAATACTGCCCCCGTGATTTAAAACAAAACTTGCTGCTCTATAGTTACAAAATGTGCTATTGTTATAATCTTTAGTCACAAATAGAGTAGTAGTAATAATTGTTGTATGTTAATCCTGGTTTTGTCATTATAACCATCCAATATAATTTTTGTTGCTCAGATTTTAGAAGAAAGCTTAAAATTTGTTGTAATAATTTTTCAGTAGCTTTTTTTTTTTCTTTACTCATTCAGGAGGATATCTTCTGAAAAAGGTATTTCAAGAGAGTATAGCTTTAGCTGCCGAATTTATGCAGTTGAAACGTGCCAGTGTGGGTTTTGTTATATTTGGTGTATAGCATATTGTATAAGCATTCAATTTCATATAATTTATTTATATGGCATCTGGCATATACAGAATAAGAAATGGTAGGTGATGCTATGCACACAAAATAATGACAGGAAAATATCTGAAACTTAAAATTTAGTCATGCAAATAAGGAATGAATGGAGTAAACTTTTGATATTACTACATGAGTTCCTAATGGTCAGCTGTGAAATACATTATTATTAATAAATCACAGAATGGTTGAGGTGGGAAGGGACCTCTGGAGGTCACTTTGTCCAACCTCCCTGCTCAAGCAGAGGGCAGCAAAAGCCAGTTGTCCAGGGCTGTGTCCAGTTGGGGTTTGAATATCTGTACAGATGGGCACTCTCAGTGACCTGTGCCAGTGTTTGACCACCCTTAGAAAAAAGTATTTTGTTCTGTGTAGATGTAATCTCATGTGTCTCAATTTAGGCCCAGTGTCTCTTGTCCTGGCAGTGAGCACTATAGTGAAGAGTCTGGCTCCTTCATCTTCATTCCCTTCAATCAGATATTTATTCACATTGATGAGTTCCACCCCCAGGCCACCTTTTCTCCAGTCTGAACAGTCCCAGCTCTCTCAGCCTCTCCTCATACAAGAGATGCTCTGGTGCCTTAATTGTCTTTGTTGCCATGTGCTGGACTTGCTCCAGTAACTCCATCTCGTTTATTTACTGGGGAACCTAGATGTGGACAAACTACCACAGATGTGGCCTGTGTTGCTGGTCCTCTTTCTTGGGATTATTTCTCCCTCGATACAGGACTTGTCATTTCCATGTGTTGAACTTCATGAGATTCCTCTCAGCCCAGTTCTCCAGTTGTTCTCTGAATGGCAGCACAACCATATAGTCTTTCAGCCATTCCTGGTTTTCTATTGTCTGCAGACTTGCTAAGGATGCACACTGCTCCAGCATCTTGGTCACTGGTGAAGACATTAAACTGCTGGCCACAGTGCTGACCTCTGGAGTAAACAGCTAGTGACTTGCCTCCAACTTGACTTTGTGCTGCTGATCACAGACTCTAGCAGCCAGTTTTCAGTCTAACTCACTGTCCACTTACCTCACCTATACTTTGACTTGTCAGTGAGGATGTTATGGAACACAGAGTCAAAAGCCTTACTGTAGCTGAAGTAAACAATATCAGCTGCTTTCCCCCCATCCACCAAACTAGCAGCTGTATTATAAAAGGCTGTCGGGTCGTTCAAGGATGATTACCCATTTCTAAATCCATGCTGACTACTCCCAATCACCTTCTCCGTGTGTTTGGAAATGCCTCCAGAAGGACTTTTTTTCCATCACCTTTCCTGAGATTGAGGTGGGGCTGACTGGTCTGTGTTCTCTGATCTTCCTTCTTGCCCTTTTTGATTCAAGTTCCTTGAAGAGTCAAGTCTTCAGGAGCCTCTCTCAGATGCAGTGACCTTTCAAAGAGAGAGAGTACCCTCACAATACTGTCAGCTCCCTCAGAACTTGTGGACACAAGCTGTGTTGCCCCTCAGACCCTGTGGACTTAACATATTTCCAGTTCATTTAAGTGCTCCCTAAACTGCTCCTCCTCCAACTGTAAGTTTTCTTTGCTCCAGACTTCACCTCTGGTCTCAGGGGCCTGGGATTCATGAAGGCTGGTCTTTATCTTAAAGACTAAGGAAAAGAACGCTTTGAGTACCTTGGCCTTTTCCATGTTCTTTGTCACCAGCTACCCTGACCAATTCAGCAGATTCCATGCCCAATTCCCTGCATTTTCCCTAGTTTTCCTTTTGCTGATTACATACTTGTAGAATCCTTTCATGTTGCCCATTGCATCCATTGCCAGATTCAGCTCTGGATCAGCTTTGACTTTCCAGTCCTGTCTTTGTAGATCATACAGCAACTTCATACTCCTCCTGGGTCACCTGCCCTGCTTCCTTGCTTGCTTTTTCAGTCTGAGTTCAGTTAGGAGCACCTTTCTCATCCATGCAAGAATGGTTCCATGCATACATCCTCCTGCTGCGTTTGCTTGATTTCCTGCTTGTTGGGATGAGTCTTTTTTTGAGCTTGGAGGAAGTGATCCTTGAAAAGGGTGCTATGTCCCCTCTGTTACCATTATCCCAGACCCTCAATTTGCCTACCCTATCCACAGCTTTACTTTTGGTTTTAGTTTTGGTTTTTCTGTTTTTGAGCAATCACTCCTTTACCTGTCATTTTATAGTGTAAAGCTGGTCCTACCAGTAAAGGTTGGAATAGAGGACATAACCTCTGTTAGCATCCCACTGTGGGGGAGGTCTCTAACAGTTAGCTGGGTAGGTTAGAGTTGCAGGAATCTGCATTTGCAGAGGCAGTGACCTGCAGAGCTGCCTGTGCTGGTGCAGCAGAGCCAGGCTCTGGCCAAAGTGTGCAGGCACCACGAGGAGGTGAATGTGCTGGTATGGCTGCTTGTTTTAGAAGTTCATTGTTGTTGTCTCTGCTGTGCTCTGGGGAGACCCCCTCTGCAGTCCTGATCCAGCTGTGGGGCAACAGCACAAGAGAGACATGGAGCAAGTCTAGAGGAAGCCACAGAAATGCTGTGAGGGCTGGAGCAGCTCTGCTCTGGAGCCAGGCTGAGAGAGCTGGGCTGGTTCAGCCTGGAGAAGAGAAGGCTCCTTAAGGGGAGACCTTAGAGCAGTTCCGGTGCCTAAAGGGGCTACAGGAAACCTGGAGGGGGGCTTTGGACAAGGGCCTGCAGGGACAGGACAAGAGGAATGGCTTTAACCTGCCAGAGGGGAGACTAAGATGAGCTCTTAGGCAGAAGTTCTTCCCTGGGAGGGTGCTGAGGCGCTGGGATAGGGTCAGCCTCTTGGCAAAGGTACTTTTGCCGTCTTTAGTCATGCAGATTCCAAGTAGCTGTTGATGCTCAGATTGAGTCTCATGGATGTAGAAACTGAAACCCTGCTGCCAACACCAACTGTGCAGCCAACTTTTAACCCCAAAAATCCATCAAGTCCTCCGCACCAGTAAACTTGAGGAGAACGTTACCAAGATCCTCGTGCCTTCACTGTCCCAGATCCCTGTAGTCATTTCTGGTGTTTCTCTGGTCACCTCTGCAGTAATCTACAAGGAAGAGCAGCAGTGGTAATAGTCTGAGCCTCAGTAGCCTGTCTACAACATCTTGATTGTGAGCTCCTGCAAGCAGCAAACCCCTTGATGCCAAAACATATTGACAGGTGGGAAGCCTCTGTTCCCTGCAGCAGAGAGTCTGCTACAACTATTACTTGTCTTCTCATGGTCCTGAATGGCTCAGGCTAAGCCCCCAGGTGCTGTAGTTCCTGGTGCTCCCAGCTCCTCATCAGCTAGAAAGACAGTGAGCTTGTTCTGTAACTGGAAGTCCTAAGGGGGCAGGAGCCTGCCTCCTGGTGTGAGAAGTCACCAGCTTTGAGATGCTGATAAGTAAAGTATTTCTTGATACCAAGATATGTTAGTGGGAGAAGTGGGAAAATTTTGCTCTGTTGAAGTTAGTTTATTTGATTCTGCATTAAGTGTTAAATAAGTTTGGGAAAAAAAAATGCCTAAGAACACAGTTCCTATTTCCATTGAGGAGTTTTCCTAGGCTTAGTCTCATGAGAGAAGAGGCTAGCTCCAGCATAAAGATATTCTCCATGTAGATTATTTATACTATCACATTTTGCATTTGATGGAAAAAAATAAGAAACAAAACCCAACTAAAACATGGAGCTTGCTCACCTGTTTCTCCTTACTGACATGAGAGGTTTTTTATGTCTTCTGAGGTGCTGAGTAGTGCACTCTAGCTCGTCAGCAACACTAAGGCATCTGGGCGCAAGAGGACCTAGCTGCCTTTCTCTTTTTGGCTTCTAGAATGCACAAGGGTTGAACTTGGATAAGCCTGCATACAGTTACCAGTGTAATTTTCTGCAAGTACTGGCATATCTATTTCGTGCAGAGTTAACTGGCACAGTGCAATATGATCTTTGACCTGCAGTGGCCTCATGTCTCTTAAACCCCTGTCAGGCGAGCTTTTTTTTTTATTTAGAACAGCAGACTGATCTACTGCAATTTGTTATTTCAGTGCAAGCTGCCAATGGTATGATCCATAAACTCCAAGAGAAGGAGCATGAAGAGAGGAAGGTAAAGGATGGTTGGGTTGATTTTTGTAATGTGATCTAAGTAAGAGTCTTGTGCTTCTACAGCAGTATCTCCCTTCAGTATAGCAAAACTTAAAAGCATATTTTTCTGTACTTTATATACTTGCAGTAAAACTTATTTTGGAGGGTTTTCTGACTCATAAAACACATACTGCAGGGACATGTATGTTCTTAACTGCAGAGTTCATGGATCACTAGCTCTTCCGACAATCTCTGGATGTATGGAAACAATTTTTATATATATATATGCTTTGCTTTATTTTCCCTCCTAGCTCAGACTATAATATTTGTCACATACAAGGAAAGCTTAAATATAAAAAAAAAATTATTTTCTGTGGAACAAAAAACACCTACTAACCTACCAGAATGGAAATGTAAATCTTTCCTAGTTAGCTGAGAACATTGACCATATTATATATATTGCTTGTTGAAAAGGAAGTGTGTTTTTCACTTGTGGATGGGTTATTTAGTGAAGGGCTATATTATAGGAACATGCGAATCATTGGAATCTTTTCAGTTGGCTACACTTCGCACATTTGAAATACATGTGCTCTGAATCTAAAATTTGGAAGGTTGTACAAGAAATTAGTTACATGTTTTCCCATTACTCCTTCATGATTGTGTTCCTATGTTATCTTTTTACTTGCAAAATGTAATTTATAATTGTTTAGTTCAGAAAAACTGAAGACGTTTCCGTGGCCATCACGCAAAACAGGCTGATTTATGTAAGCTGATACTTGTGTTTTTCTTTCCTTTTTGTAATTGATGAAGATGGGCAGTCCGGTTGCAGTTTGAATGCTCGTACTGTGCGAATAGCATGCCGCTGAACCCTGACAAAGTTTGCTTGTGTTTAGCACTAGCAAAGATACTGGTAGAGAGGTTAAATAGGAAACTCTTTACAGTTCTGCTACTGTTTGAAGTAAAACTTTAATAAAATATTATAACTTATAAAATGCACACTCAATAAGAGTGGTAACTATTACTTTTAAAAATATTAGCTGTATGTTTTCGCTCTTTTTTGTTTTGTTTTTTTGGTTTGGTTTGTTTGGGGCTTTTTTTATGCAGTGGAGGAAAACTAATAGCTTTTCAGGATTAATATTGTTTCCGTAAGCTTGTGTAATAAAACTTTTTTGTCTTGAAAGTTTCCAAATGTAAGTAGTGTCAGGTAGGTAACTTCTTTAAAAATTATGGATGGGAGCTGTCATTATAGTGCTGTTTGAAGAGAAATAATTCTTCCTTACTTTTTAAATACTTTTTCCTTACTTTCCTTTCTGAAATCATGTGTTCTGAAAATATCATGGAGTTTTGGTAGGATTTGATGTGAAGTGATTACTGTTAGGAGCCCTCAGTGAAATTAATTCAATGTCTGCTGAATGGAATGAATTTTAAAATAATTTTACTATTTTTTTTTTTTCAGTTCCTTTTAGCTATTAATATCAACAAGTAAAAAAAGGGGAATTATGTTGTCCCTACCACATTATCACTTAGGGTGTAAAGTGATTTCTGATTACAGGGGTGTCATTGAAAGAAGCATTCATAGAATCCCCTGTCTCATTGAGTAATCTTCCCAACCAGATCAGTAGTTCAAGCTGTGAATAACTTTAAGCTTGTGGGAGAAACTAGTGAAGACCTCCAGAAATTCTGTAAACCTGTTTTTGTGTACTATATTTTTTATTATTATTATTTTTAAATATTTTTATTTAGAAATATATAGGCTTATACTGGAAGCTATCTAACATTTTGCATTATAGTTTTCTTTATTGGTTGTAGCATGAACTAGTATGGTGACAGTTCTCAAAGTCTGTGTCTTGCACAGATGGTGGTGGTTTTGGTTTGGGGTTTTACAAATGGGGTTTTGGTTTTGTTTGTGTTTTTTAATGTTAGCAAAAATAGCCCACCTAATACTAAAATCAAAGTTTCCTAAAAAATTCCATGTTTTTAAAAATGTTAATATTTTACATAACCAATGAGAGTAAAACAAGGATAGAAATAAATACAACTAAGTCAGATGAGTCAGAACTATATATAAGAAGGCTTTACTGTCTTTCAGGTTCAAACAGTATGCACTACTGAGTGAAGTATGGTTTCATAATCAGATTAGATTTTTTCCAAATAACGAATGTCTGAACTGAGGTGTTGATATAAAAGGAATATGAAAGATGTCACTGCCAAAATATGTAAATTTGCTAACACACCAAAAAGAATTCCCAGAACAGGAATCAGTAAGGCAGCAACTACGTTTGTAATTTAGATAAGCTTTGGTTTTTATCTAAACCAGATAATGGAACTTTAACTCAGAACTATTGTCAACTTTTTTATATGAACATGAAAGCTTCCAAATTTTGTGATGTCTGAATATCTTATTTAAAAAAATTACTCATAAAAGTAGTCGGCATTGTTACAAACATAGAACAGATAATAAGCTTAGCTTGAGTTTCCCAAACCCTTGTATTTATGAAGTTATACTAAAAGACAGAAATTGGGCCAAGTATTCAGCTTATGTGTGAAAAGTGAAATTTAACAGCTTGCTATGGCTTATGTTCTGCTGGGTGACTGAAGGAACTTCCAGCAGTACAGCTGAAATACTGTTTGGAGAAGAGGAATTGCAGAAAGAATGAATAACCACCAACGACAAGAAAAAGCTGTATTGGTGTGGTCTGGAGCTGGAAACTTCATAGGAGGGTAGATCTTGAATTCTAAGAGTTTTTGGAGCTGAGGAGATGATTCTCTTATTAAATAAGCAAAAACCATCTATCCAAATGTTGACAAATTAACAGCCATAGAGGAAGACTATTTGTACTACCTTGTAATTCTTTGCAGGTGGGGTAAAGATGTGGGGGTTTTTTCTGTGCAGTACAAGGGTAGCAAGTGCCAGTCACTAACACAGATAGTAAAAGCCTAAAGCATAATGTACTGTTGCTGACAGTTCAGCAGCGTTTTGGTTCAAATAGAAATCTACAGCATGGCAGGAAATGTTGGTCTAATGCTTAAAACATTGCAATATATAGCTAACAATTTTTTAGGCTCCTAGCTGAATATTGTACTGATACCATACAATTTTGTGAGTTACCTAAGGCTTCTTCTAGGCTCAAGAAAGTCTGTCTGGATGCTTTAGTTCATATGGTAATTTTTCCATGTTTCAAAGGACACGAGGATTTGCCTAAGAGCAAAACGTGTTGTTCTGAATCCTGAATATGGTGTCTTTATATTGGCTTTTGTCCTGTTATCATGGGCTGGTATTTCTATACAATTAAATACGAAAACAACTTTGTAGATACTTCTTGACCGGATGAGAACACCCAAAACTTACATGAGGTGGCTATATTTGGTTTATTAGGTGCTGTTTTGTAATTTATAATTGGGTCTGACTGAAGGGGCTTTGTTCTTTCTGTTTGTGTAGGTTTTTTACTTGTGAGTTCAGACTATAGTTATTTTACAGATTTGTTTGTTTTAGCAGTCATTTGAAATGACAAAGGTAGGAATTATTAAAATTAAGCTATACTCTGGAAAGTTACAAGTTTAAAAATAATGAAAATTAACACTGAATGTTTGGGTTTTTTTCTTTAAGGAGCAAAAAAGGGTTGCTTTCTCATGCAACCATACTTGCATTTTCAAACATGTAAGCATTATTTCCTTCTTCATGACAGTAAAAAATATTAATTTAAAGCTATTACAAGATAGTGGAGAGGGCTCAGATGGGGGAGGCCTTTTAGTACCTTAGCTCTAGGGATGGTGCAACTTTTTGCTTTGCTAAAGGTTTAAATTGCAATTATGTGGAGTTATTTAATTTCCAACAAAAAAAAAAGAAATAGTTACTGTTTCAGTAGAAAGCTATTTGCATTTATGTACTTAAAGAGCAAGCACTTACAGCAATTGCTTCTCAGTATTCAACTGTTTACATTTTTATGTAAGCATAGATTAGGCAATGTGCATAGTCTGGCCACTAATATCCGTTTATTTCGCAATGTCACTTCTCTTGTGCTAGAACAAGCTAAAGACTGATTGAGCAGGAATAGGCAAGAGGTTTTTTGTTAGAAGAAAGGAATTAGACCACAGATTTTTGATAAACTAAACTTTGCTATCTCATGTTCTAGCATTGTTTTAACAGGTAAATCACTTTATGTCCTTATTTAGATACAGAGTAGTAGAAAATGAAAGTAGAAAGTAGCAACGTAAATTTCATATTCCTTGCAAACTATTCATGGTCTGAGGAGCATGGGTTAGTCTAGCCAAAGTTTGGCTGGGGTAGGTGCTCTGTAATCCTGTCAAAAAGTGTGTGGTGCGCTGACAGTTTCAAAATGTATTGAGTATGAAGTAGTGTACAAGTCAAGCTGTTAGTATCCACTGATGTATTTTATTGGTAGCTAATATTGCAACTGTTGCAAACAAAATGGATCTCGGCATAATGTTGCTACTATGTGTATAAAATGCTGCATTGCAAAAATTGTGAATTTTACCCACAATGTGTGATTTTGAAGAAAAATACATAGAGAGTATTGAAGAATGCATAAATGGGTTCCCATTGCATTGACAAAAATCCCAGATGTCTATAAAAGCTGTATGATAGTTTCTATTCCCACACAGAAGTACTGTACGTAGAAAATAGTCATTGTTGGTATATTAAAAAGGAGAAAAAAAGTGTGGGGAAGGAAAGACTGATCTTTTTTTCTGAAAGATGGAGCAAATGTAAGAACAACTGTCTACATTTATTGTGACATCAGCATCTATTATATAAGGGGGACAGACTGTTAATAGTGTATGCAAGGAATCGTACAGTACAGAAGTGCATCTCATTTTGACATGCATATTGGATGTGTGTATGAGCTCTGTTCCTAAGTAGCTGATTTTTTTGCTTTTCCCCCAAAATAAGAAAGTGAAAGGAATAAGACTTACTAGAAGCCAAGCAGTATGAAAACATGAGGGGAAAAAATAACTTATTTATAAAGGAAGACATTAATCACAGTGAGAGCTAGCTGGCTAAAGCAGAAACACTAACTGCCAATTTCAAAACATTTAATATCTATGTGGTTATATTCTATTTCATTCTTTCCTTTTTGTATTAGAGGCTTTTCATCAAGACTAGTATCTGATGCCTATGCTGAACTATTTTACTATGTGATAAAATAGAAATATAGTTTGTTTCTGCTCTTAAAAATGTATTCAAGAATGTAGAAGATAATTTTGTTTCAACAAATGAGATATTCAAGGGGAAAGTAGCAAATGTCAAGAAAAGAGGAACAGTATGTTAAAGGATTGGCTGACATAATTTGTAGGAGTGTTATTAACCATAGTAATCTGTTGTGAAACATATAAGCATTTTATTTATGCATGTTTGACATAAAATCTCAAATGTTGTCTTGACTGTTCAAGTGTATCCTTTAATCTCTGGTAATGTATATGTACCTGAATAGTAGACATACATAACTCTCTAAAATTCTGTCTAGCACTCACAAATATAAAATGTAGTGGGCCTAGTGTTTTCCTCATAACTTGGACACAGTGATGTGTCCAGCACATTTTTAGTCAGTAGCATATATATAACATAGGCCTGCTTATACTTGTTGTAAAATCTTTAAGACCACTTATAAAAATTAGATGCAGGGTTTTTTTTTTTAATTATATCTGGTTTGGTTACTTTCAGAACAGTGGACATGCCTGAGTCTGTTTGTGTCAGAAGACAGCCTGTGTCAACACAAGAAAAGAAGGGGGGAAAAAAAAAAAGTGATGTTTGCTGTTTGGTTATTGGTTTGAGGGTTTTTTTTCCATAACCAAGGGGCTAAAACCACTGAATACTGTTTCCAAAATCAGAATAATATTTTAAAAGCAAATCTTAATGAGATGATATGGATTTATATCAGCTGCTTACAGTATTTATAACATAATAAGTAATCAGAAGAACAAATAATGCAAAGTATGACCTTTAGAAACCAGAAGTGAGCTAAGCAAGCTGATAACTTTGAAGTGTCTTTCCATTCATTTTTTTTATTTTTCACCAGTACAGCATAGAAAAGCTATTGTTGTGAATGCTGTCATGTTAATATTATCACAGACATTTTACTGTTTGTTTTCAATTGACTAAACTTTATAAAAATAAACGTTTTCTGTTTAGTTTTACCATTTCATCTGGTTTTTCGCTAGTTTCACTTTCCTCTACTGAAGTAAAAGTCCAGTTTCTCTGACACTTGAACATTATGTAGCTCTCATCAAACCCTCTGTTTTAATATGGAAATGATTGTTAAAACTTCACATTTTCCTTCTCTCAGCTTCAGGCAGACAAGCTGATGGCTCGTGAAGAGAAGCACATAGCCCACTGGGAGGACTTCATGAAAGAACAACAAAACAAAAGAGCAGAGGTGGATGAAGAGCACAGAAAAGCTGTGGAGCGCCTCAAAGAGCAATATTCTGATATGGAGAAGGAACTGGCCAAATACGCTCATTTTTAAGATCTTTCTTTTTTACTAATGTTGGGTTTGTGCCAACACTCAGTTGTTTCTGACTTAAATTGCGATTCTTTTGGAAAGCTGAAACACAGAAGAAAAAGAGTTTCCTCTACAGGTTTGGTATGGGAAGAAAAGGTTTTCATACTTTGAACTTAAGTGCCTATCTATGCTCGTTTTGTTCAGGGCAGGTGGAATGTCAGTATTTCTTTGGTTTTTGGAAAGTGGAACTGGAAATTACATTGCGTGACTACATCGGCTCAGGGAATTGCAAACTGGAATTCTCTTCCATCTGCAGAGACTATCGTATCATTTGGGAAGAGAGAGACTAATGTAACATTAACTAGCCCAGCATGCAGCCTCAGCTCTTTCCCAAAAAGTAGGTGTAATAGGTTCCAGCCATAGTTAGCTGAGAATTCATTGGGAAAACCATAAAGCCCTTTCGTAGATTTCAGGAAAGCTAACTCCTTTTACAAAATATTTTATTCTGAAGCTTTAGCAACTCTCAACAGAGTTTTAAATCCAGTTCTAATTCCAGCTTTTGGGTTGTATGTTCAGTATTATTAAGTAGAGTTGAGATTTCGATGGGGTTTTGCTAACATAAAAATGACTAAGCGAGCTTGGACAACAGTTTCTTTTCTCTCCCTGTAAATGTCTGACCTCTTTTTAAGCTTTACTGTGCTAAGCAAAGCCAAAACAAGCTCAGAAGTAATTAAGAGAAACATATTGGTCTTTGTATTAGATTTGTAGCTAGTACGGTATTTACCTTAAATATTTGACGTGTTACTGGTTTACTTAGGATAAGCTTGTCAGAACTTTAGAAAGCAATTGAGGAAAGATTTTTGTTTCTTTATCAGTATAACAAATGAGCAGATTAGTGGTAAAATGCCTGTAATACTGATCTGCTTTCTTACTAACTGTTACTCTTACAGGGTATGTGAAACTTCTTTTGCTTTCTTTTATTTACAACTTGCAGTTAACAGCAGTGTAACTGAAAAAGTTAACTTAATCAGTTCATTAACCAAGCAAAATGAGACATAGTCCCTTAATGAAATATGCTGCAAGCTAACCGTTAATACAGGAAATATCTTTCCGTAATTTAGCGGGTGTCCAATATAGAATGGAAACAGGTAAAAATAAACAGAATTTACCCTTTACCTGTATTGCAACAGTAATGTGCCAACAGTGGTTGCTTGTGTAAGTTTATGGCTTCATGTCAAGGCTCCGTTCCTGGCAGCCTGTTGATAGTGTGATTAAAGTTAGTAGAGGAGATGGAATAAGAATTCGAGATTTCTTTCAATAACACTGAATTCCTGCCAAGCTGCTCTGCCTGCTACTGTAGGCCCAACAGCTTCATCAATCATCATCGTGTATCTGAACTGGAAAGAGGACTTGCCGACACTGCGGCATGCTGGAATGTTGTTAATTCTCTGTTGTGGATGGAAAAAACGTAGATGTCTCAAAAGTATCCCACACATGAAAAATAGGAAAGCTTCTTTTAGAAAACCCCTATTTGAATAGAAGGTGACCTCTGTAATATTTTTCAGCTTATGTACCCATGATGAATGTGGTAATGAAGCTCAGCCTTTAAAAAGCTAGTTCTTGCCTGTCTTCAGAATTGGGTGTGGAATAGTTTTGACTGTTTTGAGCACAGACTGAAAACCGCTTCTCTCTTAGAAGATTATTTGATGTATATGTACTCAAAGCCCACATTTCTTTACAACAA
Organism: Psittacus erithacus; assembly: GCA_009867235.2. Classification (NCBI taxonomy): domain Eukaryota; kingdom Metazoa; phylum Chordata; class Aves; order Psittaciformes; family Psittacidae; genus Psittacus; species Psittacus erithacus. The sequence continues at coordinate 92,523 of WYDI02011039.1, forward strand.
AATGTATTTAATTGCATACGAATTAATTTTTACTTTTGCACTGATAATTTTTATTAAGATTTCGATATCTAATTAACTGCACTGGAACTGTAGATTTTAGTATTTCGCCAATTTGAGGGCTCTTAAGCAATGATTACAAGTGTTGCAAATTGGATAACAAATAAACCAGTATTTCCAAAATTTTCTGGGATATGTACTCCTGGTTCTTTGGAAAGCTTCTAAATACCAACACTAAAAATGTGTTTATCTTTTAGAATGATACAGGTATTTTTATACTGAAGATTATTTGAAAACACTTTTCTTCATGATCTGTATCTGCCTGTTGGCCCACCCTTATTCATTGTGGGGACTGCCTGAAAACTGTGTTGCTGAAATCCTTTATGTAGAAACTTTCACTTTTTTTATATGATATGCTGGAGGTTTTAAGGTACTTGGAAATGCTTCATTGTCTTTGAAGCAACTTGCCAACATTTAAAGGAAAACTTTTTTTTTCTGTCCAGATGCTTAAACCCCCCTACACTCCCCCCAAAAAAAAAAAAACCACTGATGTGTCAAAACTGAACATATCTAATGGATAAAAATTATCCATCTTCAGTAGTTTTTTAGCAAGGTGGGACTATGGTCTGTCTGGATACAATAGTTCCACAGTGGGACTTTTTTTGTGAGATTCAAATTCTTATTATTCACTAGTCTCTGCTGTATGGGAGAAATATAAAAATTAGTAGTTTAAAAGTTGGGTTTGTGTCACTGTTGCATGAAGAACATGTTTTACCTTGGAATATTTACATGACTGAATTTCAAAGTTTTAAAAGTCTTGAGAGTTTATTTAATCCCTGTTAAAAGCTATAGAAACTTGCATTGGATTCCAGTAGGAGCTAGAAAAGGTCCTCCACACATAACTTCTAGTATGGCAGGTGAGTTTTGCAATTCATCTTTGTGCCAGACTATGTGTAGAACTTTTCCCTTAACTGTTGGTGCTTTTTATTATACTGAACAGTAGGTTTAACTGTTCTTCGTAACTGCAGTGGGTTTGGGTGTCATGTAACAGCATATTGGAATATTTTCTGAAAAATTTTCTTAGTCTTTTTATTCTAATGAATACATAGCAAGTAACTGGTATCTTTCTTGGAACTGCTGTATGAGATCTGCTGCTGCTGTGTTTAGGGGTAATAAGAAACTGAGGAACTGAAGAAATACTTAATGGCTTCTTTTGTTTTTAACTGCCTTGTTTTAACAAGGTGTGTGTTCTTCTTGAAATGTTATATCTAAGGCCTGTCACATTTCTTTTTTAATCTTAGAAAGCTCGTTTACTTGCTCTTACTCTTCTTTCTATGTTAAAACTGGGTATTACTTTTTATAGAAAAATTCCATAACTACAGCTGGAACATTGCATCTTCTCTGATATTTTAATTTATGGCTTGTTAAGTCTTTCCTCAAAAACTGTAGAGGGTTGGTTTTTTTGTTTGGTAGTCAAATTAAATAGCAAATAGATGGCATAATCAGCCAATTAATTGAATCATATATAGTTCTCTTTTAAGTAGAGAAGCTTCCTATGTCTCAGGGCTATGGATTTTGAGTTTTCCAAATATTCTCCAGTAGGTGTCAGTGCAAGCCTAAAAAGAAAAGTTAGAAAGCCTTTTTCATGAGATATAGCATGTGAATACTTATGTTCAGTTGTAATACAGTATTTTGTATAAGTACAACACATTTTGTGCATGAAACTACATGCTTTTAAATAAAAAATCACGTTATTTACCCGCAGCATTTTGCCATTTATGAGTCACTCCTAAAATTATTTATGTATAATTAAATATTATAATAATAATTATTGCTGATTTGAACAGTGATGTCCGCAATACTTATGTGTTCTATTTAAGAGTTGTTATAATCAGAAGTTAGACCCAGTGTCAGAGATAAAAACCTTCACTGGTGTTCCGTTTAGTGGATCAGATTTTTTGAAGATTTGAGGCAAAAGTTTATGCTTATTGATAGAGATTGTGCCATAATAAAGAAATGAGGACTTATGACAAAAATTTTGTGACAGAATTGCCATACTTAAAATGCAGTTTTAAACAGGCCAGTTATTTTGTTTGTTTGTAGTGGAATGAACTTCTTAAAGTAATAAAGATGCAGTAGGCTCAGTGCTGTTGGTCTAGTTATGGTCTATATGTCAAGATACAGCAGAATCTGCAGGAAGATGAGATTGCAGCTGCTGTATTAGGATTTTAATGAATAGTACAACTTTCATGGATAGTTTAGTCATAATATTATTCAGAAATTCCAAGTAGCACAGACATTTAAAAAAAGGGATAAGTCAAAAAATGTCAAAATCTATTTTGGGGGCAATTAACAAAGGGAGTTTAATAAGTGTTGAAAGAAATCTTTTAGAAATACAGTACTCCACCTATATGTACCTTCCAGTTCTGAAAAGTGTGTAGTATTGCATGCAGGACCTTTGCAGTTTTATATATAGTAGGGAGCAAAGACAATGGTTAGCAGTAGGAAAAAGAAAGGCTTGCAGAAGTCCTGTGAGGGCTTAAAGCTGTAGTGGTCAAAATCCAGGGCTCAGATCTGTGGTTCCTGCCTAGGAATCTAGCAGAGCTATCCAGCTAGATTTCAGATTGTCTCCTTAAATGCTTTCTCTGGGCTAAATCAGAACCTGGAGGGTTCAGGGTTTTATTTAATGTTATTTTATCAACAATGAAGAAAAAGCTGACCATTTTGATATGAACTTTCAAGACAATTGCACTGAAGGATGGAGAATCATAGAATCAATTAGGTTGGAAATGCTGTATTTCAAAACTGATTTAAAATAAAACTTTGCATTTCCTCAGTCTTCTCTACTGATGACTCACTGGGTGGATACAAAGAGACCTTTAACTGAGTATCATTGTTACGTTTAACAGACGTTGGATTTAACAATTTAGTGAGAACCAAAGCGCTGTTTATGGCTCTTGCTTGTTACTCATTACTAACATTTTGAGATGCACATAATCTGTAAATTTATTCAGCATTTCATGACATAGGGTCCCTATATTCTGTAATCTGGAGAAAAATACCCTTTGTTTTTGCTGAAGCAAACACTGCAGGACCTGGATAAGTATTTTTAGTTGTCGTTGAGTTAACTGGACAATAAATTCTCAAGCTTGCTTTGCAAAGTTTGTGGAGTGGTTCCTAGCCAGTGGTCTCCCAAACTAGGATATGCAAAAATGCCTCTTGCTGTATCATGTTCTAGAATATGCACAGCACTTTTCAGTAGCTTTAGCTTTGGGAAATTTAGTTCCTGATTGCTTGAGGTCATAGGAAGTCCTTTATGAGTGGACCCAAGTTTGTCTTTTCCAGATGTTTTTTAGCCCTCATTGAATAAATTCCGGTTCCTGAAAATCAGCTTTCCAGGTGACTCTTAAGTTGTTCCAATATTTACTATGTCACCTAGAAAGCTTCTAAACTGAATTACATAAATAGGAAATACTGTGCATCCCTCCAGTGTACTGATTTGAAAGAAAATTGAGCATAACTTAGAAAATACTTACTAAGCAATTGGTTTCAAACAACTGATCAGCATTTGGAATCCTAAGGAGGAATTATCCTTTAAGATATCAAGCCCTAGATGATTCAGAAACATTTTCAGAATCAGCAGCCTGCAGTACATCTCAACAGTGGAGAAGTTCTGTGGCATCCAGAAGCACACTGAGATAGTAGAGCTTTGATGTTTTTGTCCTTAGCAAGTTCAGAGGTGTTTGTGTGTTGACTTCATTGTCTGGGACACTGAGTGCAGAATATAAATGCTGTGCAGATACCTAGTGTAGGACAGTACCTTTCATTTTGTGCAAGGCTTTCTGTGTATCCATGTATCCAGGAGAAGTTGGTCCAAACCAGGCTGCCATTTCTGGTTGTGAAAAATACAAAATATATATAAAAAAAAATGTGGGGTGACCAGGATGTATTGTGTTTTGAAATTTTCTTGCAGCTGTGACTCACAGGTGGTACAGCAAATGGAATTTCATTTAAAACATCCATGAACAGATAGGACTTTATATAATGAAGCTATTTAATTATTGACTTTTTGTTTCTTAGCCAGATGTTGGAGTAGGGTGAAATGGATGATGTAGTCCACTACATCAGGTTGCTTTACGATGGTGGTTGGTGTTTGTTGCCGAGGTGGCAGTCACCATCACCATGGGATCACAAAATGCAAACTTTCTTCAGTTTGTTTTGTTTTAGAGGATGCAAATCATAGAGAAGTGTGTTGTGGTCAAACTGGAGCATGAAAAGTCATAGCAGAGTTTTTGTATGCTGTCCCTTTGTCTTTTGCAGTCTCTCCTGAAGAAGAAATAGTAGTTCCCTCTTTATACTCTTTCCAGGCCCAATTTTACTTCTATCAAAAATTTAATAGAAATTCAAAAACCAAGTTGAGCTTTAGCCATTATCTTCAGTCAAAATAATGTAAGAGGCTCAAGCTGAGCCTCTGTTGTTATAAGTTCCAGTGCTGATTATATTTTGCCTGTCGACACAGGACTGAACTAAGACCACATACTTCTGCAAGGAGGTGATCCAGAATCTATTGTATTCATGCTACTGTAGGTCATTGCCTCAGTATGCTGCCTTTGAAACGGCTGCCATAAAGAGAAACTTTATCTGAAAACTATTTTGAAATAATTTTCATGTGGTAAGAAATTATTCTTCATATATGATGTCATTTCCACGTGCACCTTCCCTGTGCTTTCAAGTTCCCAGGCTAGTTTGTCCTGCAGAATCCAATAAAGAAATGTAATTTCTCCCTAGGGTCTTTTCTGGTCATGTTTGATATCACTTAACATAATGAGCTTTTTAATCCCACATCATAAAAGGTTTTGTTTGAGGCTGTTTGTTTTTTTTTTTCTTCAACAAATACTGCTGCTTACATCCCTTCTAAAGAATGCTCTTAGTTATGTGAAATGTGGACATGTTGTCTGGGCCAACCTCTTATCTACACCAGATTCAAAGTCTGGTTCAGTACAGTGGCTTAGGCTGCATGTTTTTGTTGTGTTTTGTTTCTTTTAAAAATATGTATGTATGTGTCTTGTTAAAAAACATCACTGCCCCCGTCTAGGAACAATGCGACACTCACATCATTTCCTGAAATAATAGAGTTGGAAGGCAATTATCTACTCACCAAACAGGCTAAAACAACAGTTCCTGATATTCTTCTCAAATATTTCAACTTCCCAAGAATCCGGAAAAAATAATTCCTTGAGACGGTGTTATGAATGAAGGTATGACATTCCAGTTTCCTTCACTTGGAATCAGACATCCAGAGGTAATAAATTACCATGCACTTGGCACTGCTGGAAGGGGGCCTGGCTGTGGCGAATTGTTTTTCTTCAGTGCAGGAACAGTGAAGTGCTTTTACATCCTCCTCTGTCTGATGACAGGCGTGGCTTCTTAATGGGCTTTCAACAGCAATCACATGAATTACACCTAGAATAAACAGCAATCTGACAACAAAGTACCTTGAACAAAATTTATTTAGAGATAGGACAGTATAATAAGTACTTGGGGTGGGGGTTTCTCCCTTTTACCTCTGTGAAATGAAGCCAGTGACATGGTCTGACAACTGCACTGAAACAGGAAAAAAATGGGAAAAAAAAACCAGTAGTGAAAAAGCATCTTTGCCTCTTGCATCTCAAAGAAATCAATTTTCAACAGCCTTATCCTAGTCCCATTTCTGTCACTCAAATAACTAGCTACATCTGCTGCCCATGTTCATTTTATGTTTGGTTTTGGCTGGCTCCCCCCCCCATTAGTGCAAAGAAAAGAAGTGTAAATATACTGAAAGGGATTCAGATACTGCTTTTGTGGGTTCTCTGTCAAATTTGGTTTTCAGCTTAGTCATTAATTCATGTTTGATTAGTTCTTGGAAGGGATTGTAAATTTGAATTGTATGACAGAGATTATATAAGCGTATAGAAAAGTGAAATGCTGCTCCTGAGAAAAGAGTTGATGCACTTGATCTTTGAAGAACTGACTTGAGGTATTTAATAATCGAGCAGATGGAAGATACTGATGAAGAAGTGTGTTTGGTTCCGAAGTGAAGCATTTTGGCAAGGTAGCACCAGAAGCCTTGCACTGTTAAATTTGCAAAGTCATAACAAGAAAACAGCAAATCAGGGTGCATCACAAATCAAATACTATTAAAACAGAAGCTCTTAATTGAATCTGCTCTCATCCTTGCTTCAGGATGAAGTTTGAAGAGAACTACAAATGGGAAATACATAAATTGTATTTAACTGGTTAAGAAAACAGACCTGGTTTAATGAGAGGATATGCATATAGTGCAGTTTTTCTAAGAGATTGTGTTCTTTTGTTACTTACTTGAGAGAACTCAACTGAGCAATCCTGCCAGCTTCAGGGGCAGGTGTATGAGTATATGCCACATGCCAGCAAAGGTTTCAGAGTTCAGCTCTGTACTTAGCATCCTGAAGCAGATTCCACATTTACAAGGGATCTCTTGGCCAGCAAGACCTAGACTCAACAGAGAGGTTTGCATGTCTCCACAGTGTGTACTGTTTGTGCCAGTGAAAACAGAAGGACAAAATCCTGCTCCTATTGAAATGTTCAGCAAAATTCCCAGTAACTTCAGTGCAGCTAGAATTTAGCTAGTGGTTTTGGAATCGGGACTCTTCAAGGACAAAAGCAAGTAGTTACTTTTTTTAGTAATGACACTGAACTATGGTAAAGAAATGTGATTAATGTAATCGCTATTCTTGTAACACATAACTTTTGTGTCCATACTATTTAGGTCTTTTTCAAATTGAATCTATCATTACAGGTTTGTAATTTATCTGCTTATCTCTATTTTATGAAATCGTAGAAAGTGTAATCCTGTTTGCTGTATCAAGCTTTCATTGGTTCATCACAACTCAACACTAGCTTTTTCTAAGCACTTATAATTGCTGGGCATCTCATCAGTAACAAGGTCAGACACCTTTAGCATGTTTCATGTTCATGGCTAATGGCACTTTGTGAACAGCAGACTGGTTGAAACTATGTGTAAAGAGTAGACAGTAAGACTACCAAAATGTCACAGTGACTTTTATATGAGTAAAAAAAGTAATGAGGTTGAAATTTAGCTTATCATTAAATAGATCTTTCTTTTCCTGCCTTCCCAGCCCTGGATGCACAAACAAGGCTATATGAAGGTGAATGTCTTATTTTCATTTTGTTTTCTATACTCTTGCTCACTTAGTAATTTCCACAGATGTCTTGGTGGAGCCTTTTCACATGGACTCATAGTTGTGAGTGATGGTAGGATTCAAGCCTGCCGTAGGACTTGATGCACTGCTTTTCACCAGTACTGTCCCTTCAGCTTCATTTTGGCTTATTTCTGAGTTGGCAATGTAATCTTAAAGGAATAAGAGGTAATAAACTTTTTCTGTTGCTAGAACTAGAACACCTTTAGTGGCCATTAAGCTGGTAACAGATGTTTAACTGAAAGGTCAGATAATTTACAATGTGAAACATTATTTCAGTTGCCACCTTTCATAATTACAAGTATGTTGTTTACCTACTTAATACTCTGAGTGTTTGTGGCCCCCTACGCAATTAAGTGTGCACAAAGGATTATTAACTAAAATAATCTGGGCTGGGAATCAGACCCTCACTCTATTATAGGATCATAAAGAAGAAAGAGAAAGAAAACTGACACAGAGTGTCAAGCAAAGCAATCTAAGAGTCATTATTATGTCTTGCTATTCTGTATTAACTATATTGATATTTTGCTAAGGTAAAGATCAGATTAGAAGTCTCAAGTGTCAGCTTGCTTGAAAACAAAGTGTGCTGTAGGACATACGGTCCAGAGACCTTAGGCACACAATATATAATAAAAAAAAAGAAAAAAACACCAAAAAACAAAACCAAAAAACCCCATGGAATTTAGTACAGAAGAGTGAAATTTATTATTTGTTATTTTAATGTCGGCAGAACACATGATTATCTTTGAGTGCAAATAATTGAGTCACAAAGGCTCAATATTTATTTTCTATAAAATTGAAAGGGAAAGAGAAGATCTCAAATCATGCTTCTTTCCAGCAGGTAACTGCTGTGGATCCAAGGGTAGTAGGGTTTGGGCTGGGGGTGGAGGGATTGGTTGATTTGTTTGGGGTTTTTTTTTTCCTGAATATCTCACTGGAACAGTTGTGTTTTGTGATAAGTATATCTTGCTTCTGTAATCTGTTTAACTTTGTGTAAGTAGGGAAAAGGATAAAACTAAAGCTATGGGGATAGTCGTATTGCAAAGATACATAAGGCATTTGTAGTTAGATTCTCTTCCTATACTTCTTGCTGTTAAATGCTATAAACAGAGAAGATGGAAGCAAATACATACTGAAAAAAAAAAACAACCTTTTGCCTACCAAATGTATATTCATTTAATTTTTAGATCAGTGGTTGAGCTGACGTTTACAGTTATAATTTTAAATTATAATTTAAAAAATGAAAATAAAAATTGACTTTGTGGGGGCTGTTGTGTGTCCGGCAGTGGCTGGATTCTAGGGCAGACTCTCCAATTAGAAGGTTGCGTGCTCCATCTGGTTGGTCAACTTCACTGTTTATGCGTCCTACACTTTACCGCAGTCGAGACTCAAAACAGTAAACACCTCGGAACACCAAAAGTGCCAGAAGCCACCTTATTTTTGTTTTTATTTTCTGTAATTATACCTGCAAGAATTGGACAGTTCTAGCACTTTGTTTTTCCCACTTTTATTTTTTTCTCCTTTTTTATGACTTTTATTTTGCATCTCATAAACCCTTGGCAATGGGTGCAACAGCTGCTTTTGGACTCATAGGTGAAGAGATCCTCTAGGACACGTACACTTCCAGCAATAATCAGTCCTCTTTTTCTCCATGCAGCATGCCAGTGGTACGACTGAGCAAGCGGACGTCATGTGCACAGCCTCCTTGCATGATGTGGACTTGCCCTCAATAATTGTTTCCCCAGGGGAATCTCCTCTCATTTCTGTTCAGTGTTCGGCTTCCTAGTGAACAAGGGCACCCTCTGAGCTCTAACATTCCTCTTTTACCTACCTCGTCCTTGACTGTGCTTTTCCTCAACAAGCCTAAATCAGGGGTTGCAGTTCTGATTTATTTTCCCCTTCTTTTTTGCTGTCTTTAACATGAAAAGGTCAGTTTGGTTTACTTTATGGTAGAAGGTCTAAGATTTATAATGGAAAAGATGTATGCAAGTTGGTTTTACAGAGTTTAAGTAAGGCTAAGGAGAGTTCCCTCAAGGTTTGTACCGGTGTTGGTGCTGTCTAATGTTTGATTTGGAGGAAGGCAGAGGCAGTGGGGTGGTAAATCAACACATGACCAAAAAAATCACCCAGTTACATTTAGAAAGGAAGAGAAGGAAATGTAGAAGGGCCTAACAAAGAGCAGGCAATCTGACATGATGATGGAGCTGTGATTGCGGTGCAATGCGATTTAAAGAACCATGTTGACTATTTATATGTACTACATTTTGCATTACTGAAACCAGAGGGGAAAAAGATACATTGCTGTGAAGAACTGAGTGAAAACATTTCTTCATGTTGCAGTGTTGGCTGAAAAATAGATAGGTACATGGGAAAGTAGGTAGTATTAAAAGGACAATACTAAAAATAAAATAATGTAATACCATGGCATATAGTATGTGCTCACATAGACTACTAAATACAAAAGGGATATGACTGAGATGGGAAAATGGCAGTGAAAACAAAGTTTGGAGAAGTGTATACGTAGGGAGAAACCTTTAAAAGTCTAGCTTGGAGAGTAAAGTCTTTAGTAAAAGAGTGTGGACAAAGTAAATCATACGTCTATTCCTTATTATGCAAGAGTAGAGAGAAAAATGGATTGAATCTATTTAACTTTTACAACTGGTTAAAGAAATTGGGTTTTACATAGCATGCAATTGATTTCTAGTCCACGCTGCAGGTTGCCATTGACCAACTGCTTTGTAGGTGAACTTTCTGGGAAAATTGCCCATGCTTCATTGAAGGACTTCATTTAGGAAACTTTCCATTAGCTTTTCTAAGCAAATTTCATGTGGTCTTTCCTAACTCATGAGTACTGTCCTTTGCACAATGCTTTCTAACACAGATGAGGGCATTTCATCAGACGCTTAGCTTTGGGTATGTGTTTTCCATGGATTTTACTTTTTCAAACAGCAAGTTTCATGCTATGTGTTTGTGTAACAATTGCTGTCTAATTTGTAATTGGTTAGGGGACTCTGGGAATGCATAAAAAACAACAACAACAAAATAATGGTTTACCAGAATTATGCTGCTGTATTCTTTTTTCTTTAAGAATCCTCCCATCCCATTCCAACTTGATGCTTTTCTGAATAGGTACAAATTCACGTGTGCTTCACAAAATGCTGAATGAGGAGAATGCATATGGCTGGTCATCTTGCAATTATTTCCAGAGTTAAACTTGGCAGTGGATTTTAGGCAGGAAGAAGAACTAAGGCAGTGCTGTCTGTTAGAAATACTTTGTGGGAAGTGAGGTGGCTTTGGATCCTGCATGACTTCGAAAGGTGGTACAGGGTATAACTACATAGTATGTGACTTGGGGAGGGCAGAGAGAGTGCTTCTATTAGGAAAACATGAAGAATCCAAATTTTTCTCTAAGCAACCACATTCACACCATTAGAAAAGCTTTCTAGGGCTTTGAAATAAATTTACCTTGCAAAGGCACTGAAAGACAAGGTGGCTGCGTCTGTGCCTAACTTGTAATACTCTGTTGCTCTTGTTTAATAAGACTTTGCTTTAAATAAGCTTTCTATCTAGCTAGTTTTGCTTTATGTGGAATTTAGTAGTCCAGCAGTATGTTTGCTTACAGCAGGCTTTGCTTCCAGCTTTTCTTCTAAAGTGTAATATATCGATCTTGCTTTATTTTAATGCCACTGGGTTAGCCACTGGGAATAGCTGGGTGCTTGTATGGGGACTGGCTGTTGACGTGCCTCTTGGGGAGCAAGACTGGCTTCTGATCATGAGAGAAGGGGAGTATGGCTGTGGACATCTTGCAGATGAGGAAATAGGGAGGCTTCCCCAGTGCTGCTGCAAGAGCAAGAAATGTAGTAGTACTGTCCTGAAGGGTGGGATAAGGAGCATCAAGCAACCTTAGAAGAGCTAGACTTTCTTTCCCACTATAATACTATTGTTGGCCAAACACTAGGGCCCAATCCAGATTAAATCTTCCCTGGCCAACAGTGAGCTTTGGACAAGGCTGCTGTTGTAAGGAGAAAATACAAAAATCTTCTGATTTTTAAAACAAGCAAATTCCCACAAAAAAAAATGCAAAGCAAACTCCACCAACCCCTCCACCAAAAAGCTGCAAAACCCCCAAGTTCTGTATTTCTGAATCTGATCACATACTTCTGCTTCAACACGGAAGAAAATTTAATGGGAATTTAATACTTCAATCTTGAGCTTCTCACTGAGCAGCTGGCTTGAGCTCGTTCACAGAAACAGGGTAAGCAGTAGGTGATGGGAGATTTTCCAATTCACACTGGCATACTTCAGAAAGCAGAGAATATACAGAAGCGGAGTAATGGATATATATTAATAATTAAAAATAACCCACCTTCACCAGTAACAACACAGAAAATACTTTCCATGCTATGTAAGTAATAGATCAACATTTAAGCTGATTAAAATTTGATAAACTACTACCTTCCCCATTTTCTAGTAGGAAGGCTGGGGCCCAAGATAAAGCAGTGTCAAGCTGGGGAGGACAAACACCCTAGCATCCAATAAACTTTTTATACATTTATTTTGTTAAGACTGATTCTCATTTCCTTTGTAACTCTTTGTTTATTAATGAGCTGACTCATCCAGAGTCCAGCAGCTTGTTTCCATACCAGAAAGATGGATTTGCAACCCTGCCAAGTGGAGTCAGAGGCAGAGATAACAGCCAGCAACAACAATAGTCTTCCCTGGTCCCTTTGCCAAGAACAATTGGCAAAAAGGACTTGGAGAATAACTTATCACCAGCTCAGGGAGAGACTGAAGCTCTGGAAGCACAGGGGTTGCTGCTTGTCTGCCACAGATAAACAGCAGGATGCAACCAAGAGCCAAGCTCGCATTGCGGGCTTTACCTGGCAGAGGAGGAGACAAGCACCCATCAGTTAACATAAAGCTCTATGATAACCCAACAGTTATTTTAAGTAGCCTGCAACACAGCAGACTAATGCAGCAGGCAGTTTTCAAGTGGCAAATCCACACTGACAAAACCCTGAAGATAATTTGGTCCTGAAGAAAGTATTGTTGATGAGTGCACACATATCCTTGAATTGGTTAAGCTCCTCTCAGATGACATTCTGTATTCTTAAATGTGAGCAAGTTGTCGTATGCTGCCCTATGGGTGATGTGACATGGGTTCACAACAGTTGGTAATGGATGTTTCAGCCTGCTTCTCTTGAGTCTCATTCTGCAAAATAGTGAGCACCTGGTCATATTGACTCAGCTGTGTTGGATTCTCATGGCTCTTTTGCTTGAGAGTAGAAAAGAACACCCGAGGCAAATTCTTTTACAAAAATTATATCCGTTTCACCTTGTGGCTGCATCATGGTTCTCTCTGAGAGAAGGTCCCCCTGCTAGCAAGTCAGATAAATTCAGACTTCACTGACATGATGACTCTCAGACAGGTACAGCTCTTATTTGCATGGGTTCTTAGACAAAATGGCTATCTTAAATAGCATTTTGAATCCAAATGAAACCCATGGAAATAAAGTTCTATGTGACATACAACTCATCGTGATTAATGAAATATGACTTAATATGTGTAATTTAACAAAAAAATATGGTAAGTTTAGGGGCTTAGAGTGAGCAGCAGTGTGAAGTGGTGTATTGTAGATTGTCTACAATAGCTAGCCTTCATACTGCTAAACCCCATTCAGATTAAGGAGAAACTGGAGCGTGTTAATTTGTTCTGCATTACTTTATGTGCCTTGTGCAAATTTTCTTCTTCACCTGAGTCAGTGTCAGAAATCATCCTTCCAGTCTGGCTTGGTAGAGATTATTTCATGTTATTCTTTCCTCTCCTATGTCTGTACAGTTAGAACACACTGAGATCCTTCCACTTCTTCTTCTGAAGGCCTATCTTCTCTATAACTTAAACTAAATTTCTCATTTGAGCTTTTGTTATATCATCTCTCGCTCTTCAGCTTTTGCAACACACTCTTTGCAAATATGATACAGACACATGCTTTCCCCGCCAAAACAGGTGTTCAATTCAAACTCTGCTTTTATTTGTTTGATCATGCTACTTCTCACTTTGTATCTAAGACCTGACTTGTATGTAGCATCATATCCAATTTAGGACTCTAGTTCCGTCAATGCAAGTGCATGAAATTGCTGTTCCTTTTTAAACTTTAAATTTCCTGGTATTTTGAATTCTAAAGTTAGGCTCTATTGAACCATTAACATTATTTTTGTTTCACAGCAGAAAGAAGTGGTGTAAAAAAACCCACAAAGATGGCTTACAATACAATTTTTCAGAACCACTAGACCAAGAGATGAGAAAGTTACTGATTTCTGAGGTTTATCTGAGTTCAGGGTGGCAAAGTAATGATTTCCTGTGAATCAACAACACTGTTATAAAATTTGTGCATCCCAAATGTATTTATGCTGTAATCTTTGTCTATGAGCTGACCTCAACCTGTCTTCTCACTCCCACTTTGTCCCATCACATATAGACTGGTAGCACTAGCGGAAGAGACCACACCTTTCCCGTATCTTTTTTTTGCTTTTAGCCCATTTTTGCTTGCTCTATAAATAAATAATAGCCAGTGTGGTGCCAGGGAAGGAAAGGAAAAAGCTACAATTAGATCACAAGGCAAAATAAGAAATCAACCAACTGAAAAATATTTTTCTTACAAAATGCAACCATACTCTAGGGAGAAATCAATGCAGTCTGTTCTATGAATGAAATTCATCTCTTGGCTGTAGCTTTCCTGCTCCTGATAAAGAGACTGCCATGACGTGCAAGGTCATTTGGGGCACCTAGTGGTGATGCTATGGGCTGTTCAGCCAGTGCCAACTTGGAAGCTGCTAGCAGGCAGGGGCTGCAGGGCCAGGGCTAGAGATGCTCCATGGGCTGCCTTAACTGCAGGTAGGGACTGGCAGTGACCCCCATCTTCAGCTACTTGTTGCTGTGGTGTTCTTCCATTGTGCTGGGTGTTTAGCAGCAGGATTAGTGCCCCAACAGACTCTACCACCTGAGGAGCAGAAGCAAAAGGAGTGTTGGGGCCAGGAGCTGCTCACATCAGCACGACTTTCTTTTTATATTGGCATGGTAAGTGGTAGTTGAGTGCCCCTTTGTCCCCAGCTTCAGCCCAGAGTCAACATGTCACCAACATGGCTTTAAATAACATCAGTATTCATTTCCCTTAAAGTATTGGGGTTTTCAGCCTATAATCTTAACTCATGTTTCTAAGCGTTCAGCTGTATATGTGTTAGCAACTTGTTTGACACTTGATGTAAACTATCAAATCAATTTGCCTATTGAGTTTTCACCATGCCTCTTTCTTTCCCATCTAGTACCTCCTTTTTGCATCATCATATTAACCTTGCCTAAGATTCAATTGTATTTTTCATCCAGATTCTTTTTTTTTCTTTTTCACAAGGATTTGGGGAAGCTGGAACACAATTCTCCATCCTGGCTGGATGTTACCTAGTTCTTTAAAGTGTTGTAAATTTCTTGACTTACCAGTGACAAAATATGAATAAGGAACATGAACTACACTGGATTCCCAAGAGAAAGGCTGGGAGTGAGGAAGTTAAACACCTTCTCATGAGATCAGAAGGGAGCATTGTCATAGATGTCTTTCTAAAAACAGACCAAAATGCGTGGCCGCTTCAGGTGCATGCTTCAGCTCCAAAAGGCTGTTGCTAAGTTCCTGACCTGGAAAGGCCAAGAAAAGCCAGTCAGTCCCAAGTAAGAGTAGGAAGGAGCCCACAAGGAAAGTTATGTTTCAGAATGGAGGAGATTCGGAAGTGTGGTGCCAAGACTGTCAGTTGTTTCTACTGCAGCCATGATTACCAGACATTGGATAGCAGTTTATAATTTCTCCATTTATGCCCCCATGCTACTTTAGGCAACTGGTAGAACTTTTTATCCTCTCACAGATTACTGTGCTGTATTCACACCACAGCTGTCTCAAAGAGCTTGAAAGAACTCCCTGCCACTACTGGCATTGGCAGCATCCTGGTATTTCAGTTTTGGGTGGATACCGTCCATGAATGTTCCACTTCTTCAGCTTCTTCTCAGAGCTGCTGCTTCTTAGAGCTGCTTCTTCGAGCTGCTTCTTCACGTACAGCGGTAACACTGGCGCAAAGAGGACTCTAAGCATTCTTCTCGTCTTTCTCCAATCCATTTTTCACCACACATTACTTAAGAATACACCAAAATGTGTATCTGATAGCTATGCCAGGCAGTACTCTTTCTTTTTTACAGAGTAAAGGACTCTAAAACCTGGGTAACACTTACAGATGTCTTTCTACACAGGCAGATGCAGCTGCTTGTGGTTTGTCTTTCCTCCCCAGTGTGTTAATCTACTAACACTCAGCAAATGCACCTGGAAGGTGTTTTTGAGACTGGGGAGCAAACAGCACTGAACACTGGTTGAGAAAAAGCACCTGATGTTACTTAAAAATAGCATTTGAAAGTGGTAAAGGCAAATAACCCTTCCTCCCAGTAGAAATCAGTACCTCCTCTAGCTTAACCCACCTCTGCAGGTTTTAGCAGAATCTGTCCCCTAATGGATCCAAACAGACTGGAGAGCTAAAGATCTATGAGATTTCTTAAGTCTTCAACAAACACTGCTATTCTGAGCTGCCTGTGGACAATGCCTTTCTATTAGTAATGAAATGCACTCATGAAAAAGTAATTTTCTTTCTAGATGCAGAGGACACTGAAAGTTTCCCAGTGATTCGGACATGGTGCATACACAGCACCATAACAGCCTCCAGCAAAAAAATGAGTCAAGTGTGGGATGGCAGCTTGATTTGGAAGGACAGTTCAGAAGGTGGTGGCTGAAAGCTGCTGAAACACCCACTTGAATTTGGCTTTGCCTTTACTTCAGGGAGGACTCCTGTTCATGAACTGTGAGTGGTCCAGCATTGGAAGGAAGCTCAGAGCATTAAAAGATGTTTAGTTGGGACCTAGGTCTCAGCAAAAAGAATAACCTGCCTACGTTGTTGAAATATTCCAAGAAATGTGTCATCTAGTGCCCTGATAAGATGTTGGGGAGGCCAGTGTTGAGGTTGCATTTCTGATACTGGCCTTAAGCAGCTGCCGTGGTTCCCTAATACATGAGCATGCAAAGAGGAGAGATACAAACCTCAAGTGTATCCCCAGTGTTAGGACTGCATTTACAGGGTACTCTTGAAAATGCCTGTTGTGGGTAAGTCAGGGCTGCCTCATGGGCTGGAGGGGAATAAGACTGTGAGGAGTGAGGGAGAAGAAGCTACTTTGATTTTTCTGCAGGTGTTCTTCTGGAGCACTGCTGCAGAGTTCAACATCTGAGCCTGGGAATCAGCATACCAGCCTTAACATTCCTTGATTTCCCAGGACACCTCTTGAGGCAGTTTTCATTAATTAACAACATATGAAAACTTATTAGAGACTAAAAATAATGGCAAGACAGATTTTTGGGTGGTTTTTTTGTTATGATTTCTTTTTTTTTTTTTAATTTTTATTTTTTAGTTTTTTGTTGTGTTGATCAGTGACTGGAAAAGCGATGTCTTAAAGTACCCAGTGTATCAGGGAGGTGCCTCGTACAAAAAGCAGGCAGGCAATATTGTACAATATTACCATGTGAAATTAATAATTTACAGCGTTAGACCAGGTCCATTTGCATCAGTGGGACTCCAGACATGTCAGTGTGAGAAATGCAGCATGTAAATACTCACCTACTTCTTTGCAGTGTCTAATTTTGAACAGCCACTGAAGGTGTAAGCAGATAAAGATGGAAGTGACCCAAAGCCTTTGATTTTTTGAGGGCTTTCCAACTTTATAGAAGTTTGAATAAGCATCTCAAATTTATGACTTGGGTTCCAATCTGTAGTAACTGTAGTCCAACAATAGTAATTGCTACATTAGAGTACCTGTCAGATGTTGAGCAGGTGAAGGATTGAAGGAGTGATTCACTCATTGGTAATAAAACCGATGATGTGTATTGACTTTTGGAGCTGTATCAAGGAGCAAGACTTCCTTCTTCTGGTACCTGAACTTTATCAGCAAACAGAAGTCCCAAGCCAAATGTCACTACAGCAACAGATACTAATAGTAGTAACAGATATTACAGTGCTTATTTTTCAAGCATGATCTCTCATATTTTTGCAAACCCATGTTTTGATCTTTTGCTGCACTGTAGGAATGTCCAAGTAGAGTTGTGTGGCAGCAGCTGTAACCTCACTGTAATTTGAGTGAATATGTTATAAGGAACAGGAAACAACAAAGTTAGAGGAAGAATAAAGCGAAAGTTAATCATATGCTAGAACTTGCTCCTATAGTTGCTATCCAGAGTGCTCAGGAGAACATATTTACTATTTATGGTACCTTTTTTCCAAATTAATTTGCAAGTATTCAAAAATCAATCCTCGCATCACTCACATGGATTGAGTATAAATTTATTTTCAGTAAGGCAAAAGTGCAGACTTGTCACTGTACAGTGACTCACCACTAAGGTTTTGAGTTTATTGTGTCTGTCCAGATCCAGTAGCACTGAAGGCTTCAGTCTGGATACTTCAGCTGATGATGACTGAGGTAGACTGAGGTAGTACCTGCCTGCTGAGAGTGCTGAATGCTCAAGTCGACTGCCTGTCAGTTACATGCTTTCAATGAAAGATCCACCTTAAAAGCAGGATCTTCCATTAAGATATAGCTTCCATTTGTAAACAATCTATGAACACAGCCTTATCTAGAGAACCTTATATTGCCTCTACTTTGAGATAACAGGGGAAGAAACTGCAGCCAGGACCACATCTCGATAGATGAAACAAGCACCCTTGTCACAGGTGCTGCCTGTTCAAGGAAGATTTGCTGTGCACTAAACAGGATCCAGATCCTGCAAACACGTGGAAAGGGTGGCTTGTGCATTCCCTGAGGTACACTCAAAAATGTCTTTCCATTCTTCCACCAATTACACCAACCTGCTGATATTATGGTCAAAACAGTTGTTTTGACCAGGCAGCCTTCATTTGGATCCATCTCATTCACACATGGAGGGAAAAGGTGGTTTCATTGATAGCTTTATGCCTTTTCTTTTTAATGTGGTTAACTCAAAGTTTGAGATTCCTTTTTTTGCTGAAAGCTTCTGCAGGTCGCAGGTGCTAGAAACAGGTATATATTTACAGGCAAAGAAAGGTTGTCACATGGGTCTTTAAGTAGAAATATTCCTTGACATATAAGCCTGGATGATGAATGTTTTCACTTCTTAGTAGTTTTCCCCACAATACCTTGAAGCATGGGTACTTAGTAGTACAGGAGGCAGGAGACTCAGTTCTTTTCTTTGCTTACGTTATTTCAGATTTATCCTAGAAATGGAATAAAATATATGCAGAATGGATTCATTACATCTGAACTAAGTGTTACGCTGACTGAATATTGAGTGAACATCTTAACCCTGGGTTTCCTCTCTCTCCTGCTCCTATAATCCAAAACATGCTTAGCCCTTGCCTATTACTGTCCTAATGTTTTTGGAGGGCAGTGTAAAATTCCGAGATACTGTTTCAAAATGGAGTCAGTCTTCCCAAATAATCTTTTATTTCTTGAAGATAACTTTGTAAATTGGATAAGAAGTATATCCACTTTTCAGGGCATCTTGCTGGTGTGAGAGAAAAGGTGCTTTCCTTTTTTTCCTAGAAGGTGAGACGTGTGTCTGGTTTGCAGTGCCTCACATGCCCTGTGCCAGTGGGAATGACTTGTAAATGCCTATATTGAATTACTTATTTAGCAATAAGATCTGCTTGCCATCACAGGCTCCGCATAGTGCTTTGTACACATGAAAAACAAGTAGTTATGGCTCAGTTTCTGTTGATGGCAGCAGCTGAAAGCTCTTTAGTGTAAATGAAAGATCCTGAGCCAATTGCTGGCTTTGAGCACATGAAATCATGGGTCAGTATAAACAATACAAGTTCATAAGCAATATGTGAGGATAAATACATTTTTAATATCATAAAACCAGAGGGAGATTCTCCACCTTCCCATCTTCCTTCAAAAAGGAAGATAAGTAGGAGAATATGTGGAATAAAATGCACTTTATTTACCTGGCAGTTTTGTAGGAATGAAGCTTCAGAGAGGTGTTTGCTGGTGACTGACTCTCTTTAAGCAGAATCTTATGACCTACAACAGTGCTTGAGAAACAGTATTTCCTGGTGAAGGGCTTTCAGTTAAGACTGGGCTTGATAGAAACGGGGATTTTGGTGGGTTATGCCACTGGCTGAATGTTCCCAGGCTATCTTTGATACCTCCCTGCTTCATGATCAAATCACATGTTCTTATGCATGAGGTGGAGAAAGAAAACAGACTTAACTGTTCAAAGGTTTGATGTTCTAAGCCATCCATGACTGCCACTTCCTAATTATAAGATTTATAATTTTCTACATGCAGAGCTTTAACAAATTGTGTTTGATCTCTTATCAAAGAAAAATATCATTTGATACTTTCTAGTTGTAGACACACATATGGTCTATATATCTTGGGAAGATGGCAATCAAGGAAGGGTTTGGGTTTTATCTCATAGACTGAACCTTACAGAAGAACTAGCATGTTTAGTCTAGTTACAGTGTTTGAGGTACCTGAGCTTTCCATTGAGAACATCAGCACAGAAAATTAATTTCTCCCTGGCTGAATGCCTAAAGCTACAGTCACTGATTTGGTCATGTTTACCCAAGGATTAGATCAGAAATACAGGTACTTAATACTTTTCTAGCACACTAAATGCACCAGAAACACACTCATGTTTCATGAGATAAGATAAATTCTGTCTACAAAAAGAGCAAATTTTCTCACTGAGAATGATGATTCCAAAACCTTTGATGGCTAAAGCAGCTTAGAGCAAACTGAAATGGCACAGTTACTGCTCCTAAAACGGAAGTCTCTGCTTGAGAACTGTTTGGACACATAAGTGTCGTGGTTTAGGCCTGCCACGCAGCCCACTCACTGCCCCCACACCTCCTCCCTCGGCTCCCAGAGGGATGGGGAAGAGAATCGAAAGAATACAACTCCCACAGGTTGAGATAAGCACAGTCTATTAACTAAGGTATAACACAAATCACTACTGCTACCACCAATAAGAATAATGATAAAGGAAATAAC
>WYDI02011040.1:0-17027 GCA_009867235.2 Psittacus erithacus
GGATGACCCAGGGAATTACAGACCAGTCAGTCTCACCTCTGTGCCTGGCAAAGTCTTGGAGCAGATTCTCCTGGAAGACATGCTAAGGCACATGAAAAACAACAAGGTACATGGTGACAGCCAGCATGGCTTCACTAAGGGGAAATCCTGCCTGACCCATTTTGTGGCCTTCTATGATGGGGCTATGGAACAGATGTACAGGGGTAGAGCAGTTGATGTCATCTACTTGGACTTGTGCAAAGCATTCTACACTGTCCCACATGACATCTTTGCCTCTAAATTGGAGAGACATCAGTTTTGTAGGTGGACCACTTGGTGGATAAAGAATGGCTGGATGGCCACACAGAAAGAGTTGTGGTCAATGGCTCGGTGTCCAGCTGGAGACCAGTAATGAGTGGTGTCCCTCAGGGATCAGTGTTGGAACCTGTCTTGTTCAGCATCTTTGTCGGTGACATGGACAGTGGGATTGAGTGAGCCCTCAGCAAGTTTGCCGATGACACCAAGCTGTGTGGTTCGGTTGATATGCTGAAGGGAAGGAATGCCATCCAGAGGGACCTTGACATGCTTGTGCCAACCTTACGAAGTTTAACCATGCCAAGTGCAAGCTCCTACACCTGGGTCAGAACAATGCTAGGCACAGCTACAGGTTGGGCAGAGAAGAGATTCAGAGCAGCCCTGCAGAGAAGGACTTGAGAGTGTTGGTTGATGAGAAAATGAACGAGTTGGCAATGTGTGCTCACAGCCCAGAAAGCCAGCCGTATCCTGGGCTGCATCAGAAGCAGCATGACCAGCAAGCAGGTCGAAGGAAGTGATCCTGCCCCTCTACTCTGCTCTTGTGAGAACTGACTTGGAGTATTGTGTGCAGTTCTGGTGTCCTCAACATAAAAAGGACATGGAACTGTTGGAACAAGTCCAGAGGAGGGCCCCAAGGATGATCAGGGGACTGGAACACCTCCTGTATGAAAACAGGCTTAGAAAGTTGGGGCTGTTCAGCCTAGGGAAGAGAAGGCTGCATGGTGACCTCATAGCAGCGTTCCAGTATCTGAAGAGGGCTTACAAGGATGCTGGGGATGGACTCTTCATTGGGGACTGTAGTGATAGGACAAGGGGTAATGGGTTCAAACTTAAACAGGGGAAGTTCAGGTTAGACATAAGGAAGAAATTCTTTACTGTAAGGATGGTGAGGCACTGTAATGGGTTTCCCAGGGAAGTTGTGAATGCAGCTGGCGGTGTTCAGGGCCAGGCTGGACGGAGCCTTGGGTAACATGGTTTAGTGGGAGGTGTCCCTGCCCATGTCGGTGGGGTTGGAACTGGATGATCTTAAGGTCCTTTCCACCCCTAACTATTCTATGATTCTATTTTATGATTCTATTGTATCCTTTAGTATTGTGTATGAAGTTTTATAAGTACTTTCTCAATTGTTTTGTTTTTTGTTTTGGGTTTTTTTTATTATTGCAGAAGATATTAATTCAAACTAGAAATTGATTTTTGGTGAAGCCAATTGATCAGAACATAAAAAACCATCTGTATATTAATAATAAAGAAAATTACAAGAAAATTTTGCAGATGAACAATCCAAGTGATGAAACAAAGAATGTAAAAACGTCCAAACTTCAGCGTACATTTACCCTAGATTCCTTTAATATCTCGTTGCTGCTTTCATTGCCATTGCCTAGGACATTGTGTTGTGTAACAGATTTTGTGTGTTGTCCACCGTCACAAATCATGAAGAATTTTTGTTGCCCCAAGGTTTGGTAAAGAGAGGCTGTCTCTTCTAGAATAGGCAATATTGACAGAATATTGGTTGGGGGAGGAGGGAGAGAGAGGGAAAGATAAGAACTTTTAAAAGAAATAAAATTATCTGAAGCAATGTTTTTCATTAGTGAATGAAATTTTGAACTGGGTTGTACTAAAGAACTGTCTGAAATTACCGGTTATATCATACCAAAAGGATGCTGCAACTGATTGTAGTTCAACTACAACAAAGATATTACTGAAATGCTAGCTATAAATGTAGTTGAAAATCAATTATAAAAGACAAAGTAAGAAGAAATTTTGACTAGAGTAAAACAAATGTTTTCCTATGGCAAAGGCTCTCCAACAATAATGTGTCAACAACTGGCACCAGGCAAGCTGGTACACTAGAAGATCTTGACATGCCATATAGTGTGAGTTCTGCTGTTTCTGATTTCTTTATTCTCTAAGGCAGCTAAAAATACATTCCTGCTATCACTGTTTTATGTAAACAACTGCTATGACTGTTAGTGATGACAATTGAGTTGGGAACATCCATGAGTTTTCTATTTAACAGATAATCTGTGTCACTGCTAAATACACCCGTTCCTGGTTTTCTTGATGGTATGCTGATTACAGGTAAGTCTTGAGAGACTTGAGAAGCAAAGTTCTGCTTCACATGTATTTTTTTATCCTTTGGGGTTTGTGAGAAATTGGCTTTGACTCACTTTAGATTTTTCAGTGAACAAGCTGCATTACAATATGCTGGTAGAGATTTTGCTTACAAAAGGAGGAAAAATGTAGTTAAGTAATCAGCATGTATTCAGTGTTCTTAGCCTTCTGTGCTTCAGGCACTGAAAAATAACTGTTTTCAGTGCCTCTATTGCCTTCTGATCATTACCAATAACTTTTATACAGGAATATTGGAAGGGCTTAATCTTGCCTGAAAACTTGCGGACGGATGTAATAGGCATTTAAAGTATAATAACAACAGGTATAAGAAAGCAACGCTTTTTTATAATTTACTATTCTTTCTTTTTTTTCACCTAATTGCTCCAGTATAGCAATTTCTGATATAATTACTAGGGCCTGGGATATTTTACCAGTGAAAAATACTAGGTGCTGGAGACAGAAAAGCAGGCCAGCTTGTCAGCTTGCTTCCAATTGCATTCTTGGGGCAAGAGAGAGCAATACGTTTTCTAGCACATTATTTTAAGCATAATTATGCTTAAATTATGCCAATTATGTAATTTCTCGTGGTTTCCCTAAAAGATTGTTTCAAAATTAAATAATTTTTACTACCATACTGTGTTTCATCCCTTCTCTCCCTTCTTCTTTCTTTTTCTCCTCTCTTAAGACCTATATTTTTATTCATTAAATTTGTCAGTGTTCCTGCTTCAATGGACCCATTAATCTCTTCCTTTCACTTAATTCGTGAAGGATTTCTATCTAGTTTGTGATTGTACTAAGCCACGGCTTTCTAATTTTTATTTTAGCCAATGTGTACGTGTCTTTTTCCAATTTCATATGTTGGCTTAATATAATTTTTGAATTCTCTTTGAACTGCTAATGGCTTATGGGCAAGGCGACAATAAGGCTATATATGGGGTTTCTGCCATGCCACATATGCAATTACTGTCATGATGTGCACCTTATATTAACATATGAGATTTGTTTGGCTTCTATTCAACATAAATTCATTGGCAGTTACAATACATTTCTTTCTAAGTATCTTCTTTCTGTAAAATAGCTATTTATATTAGTTTTGTATTGTGGATCAATTCTTATGAGGTTTTAGGATTCATGACTAATGGAGAAGGCCTTGTGGAAAGATCATTTATTCAGATTTTACAGGGAATGTATTATGTTTCTTGGTGTATAAGATATTTCAAAATAAAAGTAACAATAAATATTAAGATGTTGGCACAGAATATTTTCAGGGTTCATGAAATTTCCCTTATTGTATAATCACATATACTTGCTCTCAATAAAGCTATTGGAACTTCGATTCCCCGAGTATAATTTTTAGAGGTAGGAATCAATTGTTTTATTTCGAAGTTATTGTACCTATTAACTCTATTTTTCCTAATTATTACTCTTTACAGTATATCCAAAACACTGATAAATCCTGATGCCCTTCATTACCTGGTATTCAGTAGGTATTCAAACTTTTATCTGATCACTTAATGATTGTTTAAAATTACGTGACAATTACTAGTATTACAGATTTTTTCCTTTATTTTAATATGAGCCAAGCATTGTGGACTTCAGCACCTGTCTCACTTTAAGTACTATTCAGTTCCACCGATTTTCCTGTATGTTCTTGATATTAGGCAAATTTAGATGATTGCTATAGGTCCCTTCCAACTGAACTATTCTCAATAAATAAATAAATATTTCCTATTTCTCTAGCATTTTGCAGAAATAATTGTGTCTGGTTCCATGCTTGTTCCCAGAAAAGTCTGTTTTCCTAATGCCATTTTGAAGCAAGACGTTCTTTAGGCCAAGATACAAGCTGAGGGCTTCTTTGAAAAAACAATTTTAGAAAAATAATTTGTGAAAAGTGTTGTGGCATTTCTGCATCCTAAAAAAGCTTTTTATTACTTTGGAGGAAAATTATTCTCTATACTACACTATAATGATGATCTCATTTTAGATGAGTTGATAGAAGTTCTTTGGTTTATAAACTCTCTTTATATTTGTAAAGCTTACCTGGTGATCAATTATTTTAAGATAAGTAGTTTCATTCACATAGCATAAAGCCAGTTTACTTACAGGGTTTTATTTATACTGTGACATTCCGCATCTTGAGTTTTACATTAATTTTTTATTTTGTTTATTGCCTTAATGCCTGTGTTGTTTTAACTTGTGAGAATCTTATAAAACCTTAGTTTCCACTTGGTGAAGTCTAGGCATTATTTTTGACTGGGATGGTTGTGTTTAGTGTACACAATAATTAACAGGGGTATATGAGTCAGCATTTAAAAATAAAATCCTTCTATATAGACCTGAAAATTTAAAGTGGCATTCTAGGACTTCCACGTATATAGTATGACATGGAGCAGCGCGTAATGCCTTGATATTAAACTTTCCTTTGAGCTGTTTCACAGCTGGATAATTTAATCACAGATCTGTACCTGTCTCTGTTAAACTTATCACCAAACCTTCTGTTGTGGTCAATATATTCCTTTTAAGTTGTGTTACCATGACCTTGGAAATGTAGCTATTTCATTTGCATTTTGAAGTTCTCTGGTATCATTTCCTCCCTAGAGGTAGTCAATAGGAATTAAACACTCACATTAGATCATTGTTTTTCAGACCGGTAAAAGAATGTACCTCATGTTATCTGTGTTATGAACTATTTCCACAACATCTCATATAAAAGGCTTGGGAAGACAGAATATCTATGAATGTTCATAATATATGTGTCTGCTTATTTCATGCATACATGTATGATAGGTTGTATATGACGCTGCTCCTGGGACTCAATTTAACAACTGAATCATTTCAGTTTTAAGCTGATGTATAACTCCATTGTGTCTAAAAGACTACAGAGGCATAAAACTGGAGGAAAACAATGGAAATCAATATTCCAGGAATGGGATTCAATGTGACAAACAGGTGGACTTCACGTTAGTGCATTCATCTGTCTTGGCTTGTGCTCTTGACCAGTTACTGATCTATACTTTAAGGGAGAGTGATGTTTCAAAGCACTTTTTTTTTTTTTTTTTTCTTTTTTAATGACCTGTTTAATGACAGTCCTGCCTTTTTCCCCTGAGCAAAATTCTGGAATATTTTGAGAGTTCTTGCTCTTCATGAATCTTCTATAGTGGTAGTAGAAAAGATTTTCTTAAACTTCTCTGAATCTGTTAATCTGCTCAGAATGTATGAAGTTTTCAGGCAGACCATTTGAGCCATTGACACAGGGATCCTGTGCTTCGACATTCCTTCCAAATGCCTGGGGCCAGTACTTCTGCTGCTTCAGAAGGAAAGGTAAAGAAAATATATATATTAAGCCACACCTGGAGTTTTTGAGGCTTCTTTTCTACAGAATACATGACTTGTGGGCCACAAAAGAAGCTGTAGGTATTGCAGACAAAGCTTTCTTCTTTTCTTCTTTCCTCTTTCTTCTTTCTTCTTTGTTTTATGCTGCTCTGTGCCTGTCAAACACTTTTTGTTTTGATGGCATCCCTTCAACAGGTACACCAAGAAGGGAGTCTGCATATGGCATAAGCAGAAATTTGCCTTCAGTGTGTCTCATAATACTTTTTGTTCTCCTTTCAGCCATTCATCATGTTTTAACTGGACATGGGGAAGTTATGAGGAGCCCGTTCATATCACATATCCAAACTAACAAAGCTGATTTCACTGAAGTGGGGGTTTGACAATATCCTCAGCCTCTGGTGGCAGGATCTTGTCCAATATTTTAGGAAAAATAGGGCCTAAAGTCAAAGCATGTGGAATTAGCTAAGATGCTTTATGTGGGGTTTGGTGATAAGGAGTGTGCAGGCAGGAGAATCCATGTATGTTTTACAAACTGACCAGGGATGTTGGCAGGAGCAGACCATCCTGTAAGCAAACTGGAAAATTGCTATGGGTGCCAGTACCAAAGGAGCAGCATTTCAAGAGCTAACTATAGATCAGCACATTTGAATAGAAAGCATGTTAGATACAAATGTTGAAAAATGGACAGAAATATTCAATTTTTGCTATAGCAGCAGCCCATTTTCCATGCTGTAACTTCTCTTTATTGCAGTAATTGCAAGTTACATAATTATAAATTATTAGTTGCAGAATATTTTATCTTTTTCTTAGATTATATATCTTGAACTCTAGGTCTTCAAACCCTACAAAAATGTGATCACTGAGTACTAAACAGAAAATACGTTTCTCAGTACTGGTAATTTTCAACTCCGTCTGCAGCTCTCCTCCATGGATGGGTGAAATGAAATATCTGTTCCTGTGTGATATGTTATCATTAGACAATTTTATGCTTTGATATACTTTAAACTACAGAGGGAACTACATATACTTAAAACTTATCTTTTTTTTTACCATCACAGCATCGTTATCAGTTTTTAATATAACCAATCATATAGAAAAAGAAGACTCTTAGAATTCAAACAGCAGTTACAAATGCTGCCTGACTTCACTGAAACAAACTAATAGGTTTCCTCTCTAGAACAGATTTATTAAAAGTTTAAAATCTCTTTTTAAACTCAGGGGATTTTCTCCCTTCCTCCCCCCACAGTGTGTTCAAGTTGCTGTTAATAGGCTCACATCTATGCTATTAATTTCTTCTATTAAATCCCTGCTTCCATTATTTTTTAATAAAAAGTGGATTTTAATTAAAATGTCCATTAGAGTAGCATAAGAAAAGTTCACAAAACATTTTAAAATTAATAATTTAAAATTGCATCTGTACAGGTGTGATTTATCTGCAGCTATTTTTTAAAGTGTGTGTCCAAGTTATAACCTTGTACCTAATAACTTTGCATAGAGCATTTAGGTTTGGGTTTTTTTCCAGGAAAATCATGATGGAAACTTAGCTCTACTTTTACCACATTTGTTTTATTTTTACGTTTAGAACCTTCCCTTTCACCAGTGCATACTGCCATTTACCTGCTTGTAATTCTTGCCTCTCTTAACAATCTTTAGTGGTAAGGTTGTTAAATACGCCTCCTTTCCCTCTTGTTTTTGGTTATATAACTTACAATTGTGGCCCTTCTTGACTGTAGTCTATTAGAAGAAATTGGAAGTTTGTTGTATTTCAAATTACAGTTGATTTAGTTTCTGTTCAACTCTTACTGCAGTAGTTGTCCTCAGGTGTTATGGTGAAGGTATATACAATATTAATCTCAAGGAAAAAAAAACTCAAGAAATAAAAACCTTTAACTGGATTGGATAAAGCTAGTCATATAGATTTATACCCAACTTTAAATATGGAAGTAAGGATACGGATGAAGAAAGTCACTCAGTGAGAAAGCTTTATTTGGGTAAAAAATATAGCCATTTGATTGGGGATAAATTATTATAGGAACAAGGGAACAGGAATACATGTATATGTGAAAAAGGAGTTTACTAAATTCTTGATTGCCAGATGTCATTTTAACACGCAAACTAAAATAAAAGAGGAAAAAAACTCAGTGAGAGAAAGGCATGAAATTATTATAACTATGAAGAGAATACATATGATCATTTGTTGGCTCAGTTGAAGACAATAGTTTGCTACTCCTTTATAAACTGATAACATTTTTGCATGTGCCGTGTCTTTATATTGGAAAGCTATGGGGTAATACACTATTTTTCTAGTTTTTCCCGGTACAGCACCTAACAAAACAGTGGTGCTGTGGTGGCAATTGATAATACTTCCCACGTCTCATCAACAATGAAATAATAAACTAATCTAAACATACAACCTTTACAAGAAGAATCACTGCTCAAAGTAGTCTTGTTACAGGAAAACAGTAAACCAGACAGTTGGAGAATTATGTCCATCTAAAGTTTTAGGTTGTTATAGTACAACCTAAATTAGCAAGTTTATGAAAGTTTGATTATTTTGATAGAGAAGGTGCAATGTCAAATACTAAAAGATTACTCAGATCTACCACTTAATTGGGGATGACTTGGTTTTGAGTTTGCAGTAGGCTTTTCCTGAAAATTTGAAAAGAAAGAAGCAGACAGGGCGATATTTTTTCTGCAGAGCTCAGAGTAAAGTCATAGTCAAGAGTTCATAGTGAAAACTCTTCTTCAAAAAGTAAAAAAAAAAAAGTAGATAGCATTTTCCTGAATCTTCTAACAAGAAGTGGCAGGGTGCTCAGCTGACATATGCATATTTTAATATTTTAAAAGAGAAAAAGAGAAGGAATTTGGAGTGAAAAGATATTAAACCAAACTGAAATCAAGAACAAATATGTACACAGCAGCGAGTTTCTCATAATATAAACCAAAATACAGACTAGTTCTCTGTTTGTAAAGAAAGGAAATAGAGGTAAAAATGGTACTGTGCTTGTTGGGGAAGATTAGAAGATGAAGAAATACACAGAAAATGGATGGATAAAAATTAATTTTACTGTGGACAAAACATCTGACACAAAGCAGGTATGATAGGGGCTTAGCAACTTCATTTAACATGAAATGAAGTTATTACAAGAGTATGAGTATTAAAATAATGGAAATCAGACAACCGAAGGAAGTGAAGTTAACAAGCTGGAAAATAACTTCAAAGACATAAAAAAGTTGAGGATATGTATCTGTTCAAGAAGCTGAAATCCATTAGTATTATAGGAGCTGATACTGTAGGGTTTAAGTCAGACTGATATTTGCAAAAAAAAAAATATTTATAGGGCGATGAAAGTGTTGACAATTATATTTCCAGTAAGGAAAATAGGAAAACATTAAAAAAATATAGTATAGCCACTCTGGAAATAACATGAATGAGATTGAAACAACTGAAGAGAATGAAGAGTAAGTTAATTTTTACTCCGTTTTTTGTTTTCATGACTGTGAAGGTGAAATCATCATTTTACTTGACTGTCACATCACCTACAGAAGCATTCTGCTAGTCTCTGTCTTCATCGTCATAATTTTCTAAGGGATATAATTTTTTTTTTTTTTTCTTTTTTATCCTTTGTGAGCACATTACAGCTATAGCTTGGCCCTATATCTATGCAGATATAAACTATGATAGTGATTTGGCCACTGTTGCAGAACATATGTGCTTGAACTTCCTCCTACAGAAACTCCCCTAATGGACCAAAAGGGTTTGTCTTGGGCTGGGATAGAGTTAATTTTCTTCCTAGCAGCTGGTACAGTGCTGTGTTTTGGCTTTAGTCTGAGAACAATGCTGATAACACACAGATGTTTTAGTAGTTGCACTTTGGCTGATCAAGGACTTTTCAGTCTCTCATGCTTTGCCAGTGAGGAGGGGCACAAGAACCTGGGAGGAAGCAGAGACAAGACAGATGACCCAAAGTAGCCAAAGGGGTGTTCCATCCCACAACATGTTATGCCCAGTACATAAAGTGGAGTTACCCAGAAGGCCCAGATCGCTGCTTGGGTAAGGCTGAGTATCGACGGGTGGTGAGCAGTGGCATTGTGCATCACTGCTGTTTATTTTTTGTCAGTTTTCTTGGTGTGGTTTTGTTTGGTTTTTTTTCTTTCCCCTTTTAGCTTTATATGTCTCTCCTTGTCTCCCTTATTGGTATTAGCATTATATTTATTTTAGTTATTGGACTGTTCTCATCTCAACCCATGAGGTTTATGTTGTTTTTATACTTTTTCCCATCTTGCTGGGAGGGGAGAGAAGTCGGGGATGAGGGAGCGGCTGTGTGGTACTTAGTTGCTTACCAGGTTTGAAACCACTTGTAAAAAAGAGAGTATTAACTTTCAAAGTAAAAAGAACTCAATGCAATGAACAGATGAAGAAATTAGTACTGCCCTTTGTGTCCCTGTAGAGTGGAACTTGCAACTGTGTTTCAGTTCAATTAACCTATTACTTTCTGAACAACAGCAAAATTCATTAATTTCCTTTTTGTCGCAGAGTTCTTTCCTCTGTGTCTGTGGCCTTGCTGCTGGAATCATCTTCTTTGCTGCCTCTTAGCCTCTACAGGAACTCCAACCTCCATGATGGATCTCACTTGCCAGCTCTGCAACCTTTCCTGCCCTGACGATACTCATCATCTCCCTGGAGACATTAATGGCTGCCTCATTTTCCAGAGGGCTCTGCTGGAGCCAGCCTCTCCTTGAAGCGGAGAGAAACATATGCTTGGGAACATAGACTTGTAGACTTGAATAAAGATGATCAAGTAAGCAAGTGCAGTTGTCTACTGTGCATTAAAACACTGTATATTTCCTGATGTTAAATTTAATTTTATTGATTTGTTTCTTTGATAACCTTAAAATTACATTAGCATACCTTTTACTTATTGGAAAAGGCATGATTTGAATCATTGGGAAGTTATGTGTTATTAATGAAATGTAACTCGTTAAATGATACAAATTTTTTTAGCTTTTGGCTAAAGTAAGCCCATTTTCTAGTGGTGCTATTTCTGCATGCACTAGCATTGAAATTTTCCTCCTTACTGGAAATAATTTCCAGGACATGCATCAGACAGTTAAAATTGAGATGTCTAGGCAGTTTTCCTAATGAAGCATTAATATTGACCACACTTACTTCTTTGGCTTACTCTTACATTTGTATACTTTTCTCATTCTAGTTTGTAAGCCTTTTATCAAATGCTATAGTGGTAATCCCTTTCTAACGTGTCCTTCACTGTGCTTTGCTTGGTTTGTGCTCTTGCAGCTTCTCTTCCTGCAGATTAAGCCACCTACAAGGAAAGCACACAGTAGTGATGAAAGACTCAGAAATGAAAGCATTTGGAAAAATCTTAAAATCTCAGTTAAGAACTGAATTTCACTATTGGGTAAAAATAAACAAACATGCACAGCAACCTGAACCCAAAAAGCCAAACAAAGAAACATTAACCAATTCAACAAATTAGGTAGATAAAGCACTAACACTGTCTAGACTGAGAACAGTAACCCTGCTACAAATTCATAAACTACATTCTTCTAGGTTTCTCTTTTGCATTTTTTAATTTATTGTATTCCTAAAAATGGTTCCCTCCAGAAATAAAGGGAGAAAAATGAAGATCAAACTAGTTTTATAAATTACAACCTGAGCCTATAATCAGGGTTTTAAAAAATATTGTTACTATGTTTTACTCTAGCTCAGTTCTTAAGGAAAATCATAGTCAGTGATGCGGAAAAGCTAACCCTCAACAGTGTAAACATTATTAGCTTTTTCCTAAATAGAAGCAATAAAAGCTCTTAAATATGTTGTCAATGCATAATTTGCATTTCAGTAGTGAAAATATGCTGACAAATTACTGGGTTTTGCCTTTTTCAAGTATGTATATGGCACTTGAATGTTGTACAGTATTATTGCTGGAGTGTAAAGATTTTCAGTTTTCTCTAATACCATTTGTTATGAGCATTAGTATTGTGCTTGCAGCTTTCACTGATTAACAGGCAGTCATATTCTTTCCTTTCTATAGGTAATGTCATTGCAAAAATAAAAACAGTTAAAATAAGCATAGTTTTGAAAGAAAAAAAACCCCAAACTATTTCTCTTTAACATAGTATTTTCTTCTTGCAAATGTCACTTGTCAGAGTCCCTATGGAGCATGCTTTTCTCTTTCTCTCTCTCTCCACAATGCCTGACATTTCTCCTGTAGTATTGTCTACTGTAACATAAAATTAACACATGTCCAGAAAATAGATAGCATTCTGCATGAGTAAACATTGTCCTTCATATCTCCAGACCTTCTTGCTTTATTTAAATTCGTGCATTTGGGATGGCTTCTGCATTGCCTATTACAGCTGTGTAGATAGATAATGTAAATGGTAGAAGTATATGTCAATAGCATTCTACCTATCTACACATGCAGTCCTTTTGCTTGTTTTACTAACTCTTTACTTAAAAAATGTAACAAAGTAAATGATCATTACTGTAGGCTTAATGTAGATGAAAAGCACCTCTTCATCTAGAAAAGGTGAGAGAAGATGAGAAGGTTGATGTTTAGAGAGAGTGAAAAGTCAGCTACCTCTTATGAGCTCTGACACATAATTTGTGCTCACCCAGAAGAAACGTTGAATCATGTTCAAGCTACTTTAGGTGAGAGGGTGATTTTCTATGAAAGTATCTTCTGACTCAGTTCACTTACAGAAAGGCATTTTCTCTCCTCTAGCAGAGTTTGGAGCAGGGAGATTGTAACTGTGGGTAAAATGGTTGGCTACATGCTTTAAGTCCGAGGTAGTTACTAGTAGTTACTAGTTGCAGCCTATAAACATAGTAGTCTCCGTCGCTTTCTTCCAGGCAGCTCTGGAAGTCTGTGGCATAGCCATATCCAAGATTTTGTGTATGAGACCTTTAACACTGCAGTATCTTTCTTTATAGCAAGATGATTTCCCTCATTCTTATTGTTTTCTGAATAGGAAATGATACAGTTTGATAGAATTCAAAATATTGGTTCCCTGGCAGTTATGTAGAAGTAGGATGAATACTTTCAAACAGGACGGGAAGTTATGAAGATAAGATGTATCACTGCGTGTGGTTTCAGATTCTGTGTGAATTAAAAAAGCAATCAACAGATCACAACCCCCCCAAACAAACCACACAGAAACTTGTTAAACTATTTTTCTTAATTATTAAAGTAAAGCCAACATCTGCAGTACTTAACAGCGCTTGTAGTAAGAATGCTTCTTAATCTAAAGAAAAGATCAGCTAGAGACTATGATATGAGACCTTGGATGGCCCATAAGAACTGATGTGTTCTTACCTGCTTCTAAAAACCTTGCAGCTATGACTGTATAGTACAACTATTAGTTTGCTTTTATTCCAGGAATGACACATATGCACTTCACTGCATCCCCAGGCTTAAACATATTATGCTTTAACTACCATTACACTGGCTCTTTCATCCCATGGCTGACACTTCACTTTTATTGTATTTTGTTTTACTGAGTGCTTATTTTATGATGTTTTTGTTTTCTTGGGGGGATTTTTTTTCTTTTAGGGGAGGAGGAGTGAGGGTGAGGATATTCTCACCTGCATTCAGACTGTTTAATATTGACAGAAGTGGTTCTGTTCCTTTTAAAGAAACATAATTTTCAACTACAAATATGCACTTTGTGACAAAAGAATATTTCACTTAGCATAATAAAAGCATATTTGTGGTACTGAACTTCCCTAGGATGAAATATTTCTATTTCTTGTTATAAATCTGTGTGACTTCTTTAAAAATATGAGTTCCTTGTAATAGATACAGGCATCCACATTTTTACACAGAAATTATCAAATATATGTCTGTCAAATGCACTCATTCCTCCATCCATCCACAAAACCCACTGAAGATGAATATTTGCAATATTCTTTGGTTTGCTACACACACACACACACGCACGCACATATATATAAACCAGAAGACTGAATATCTATTTGTTTAACTGATAATTTTATGCTGGCCTCAAATCAAATGTAATATGCTGCATTAGAACACTACAGTCAACAAAACTTTATTGTAAGTGTCTTTAAAGGTTGGGGAATGTTTAAGCCCAAGGGTACTTGTCAGTCCAGACTGAAGATGAATATTTTCATTCTAATGATTATTTTTTTAGCATCTTGTCAATGTTTTCAGCTATCACTTGAACACTGATGCCTCTGGGAAAAAAAGGACTTTGAAGAATTGTTGTGGTACGGAAATGTTTATCTCCCAATACTTTTAATTTAAAATGTTCAGCTGGATATGGACTATAAGGATTCAAGCCAGTGCTTACAAATATATATGTGATACTTCTACATCAATATAAATAGGTTTTTCAGTTTGCTTATTGTTGAAAGGGAAAAAAGCTCCAAATAATATGTTGTTAATCTTTGCCACAACATCCAGGAATTCATACATTAAGCTCCTAACATCACTGACATAAATATTTATCAGAAATCAATGTTCCTATAGTCAGGTATAGTTATCTGAAAATTGTAGGTTCCACTGTCTATGAGCTTGGTAATAAACCTGAGCAATATCTTTGATCTCCAAAGATAATTCTTGCTATATATAAGACTTGATAGAAAAAAAAAACAAAACCCAACAAACCAAACCAACAAAACCAAAATAATCATGCTCCTTTTTTAAAACCTCTAATCTATTTCTCTGCCACCCAGGGCTTATTCCCAACATGTATGTCAATACTGCAGTGAGTGAGGAAAGTAGGAATGCAGTTTTGCATAGTAAGATGTATGAAATAAGTAGTAAAGTTAAAACAAATGAAAATATTGTTTCATATAACACAAAGTCAAGTTGCAAGGTTCATTGTCTTAGAGTGCAGTACAGGTCAGAATGTATAAAGATTAAAAGGCAGGTAGGCAAAGCCACAAATAAGAATGAAATCCTGTCAGTGACTATCAAATATGATGATCAGAATGAAACCTTGAGCTTTAGAGAGCCTTACAAACTTCTCATAACCAGTACTGGAGGGAAGGTAGGAATCTATGTTTTTCTCCATTTTGAAATAATAGCAGATGTTTTAGAAAATATTAGACAGATTAATGGGCAGCAGACCTTTGGTATTACTTGATACCGCAATTTTTATTTTCTGTTAACAAACCAAACTCCTTCTCAGTTTGAAAATTTCTCAGTGATTTCCATTTGCTTACAATTTGCTAATATGTAGTGTTGATAACATTTTGATTAAAGTCCAAACATGATTTTTGGCCCTATTTTTTGTATAAGTAACACAGCAAGAGATCCGTTTCTATGCATTTTGCTACATCTATTCTTCCAGCATTACAAATTATCCTCATTCTTTGCTCTCTAATTTTCTTGCTTCTCCCAGTACTTGAACATCACTCATGTTTGCTAGAATCTGTTGTTCCTCTTTTGATTCAATAGGCTCTTGTTTTTAATCCTAAAAATCAACGTACTGGTTCTGCAAAGACTATGTAAGATTAGAAACAAAATTTATTTTATTCCATACATACCTAACATGAATAGTTTCTGTTTTGACATGAACTGAGAAGGGATTGTATTGGTCATTTAAATATATTAAATAGGAGTAGTGTAACGTTATATACTTGTGTACTGTCTTGAATACAGAATACTGTTTGAAATAATTGTTCTTGATTTATTCACTATATGCACATAAGCACAGTAAATTTTTAAAATTAATTTGTAACTAAGTCTAAGTTGGCCAAAAGTCTTAAAATTCTTTATATTCTTCTGGGTGAAGAAAATACAGCCATACCTTGGATAGATATTTAGTGGTGTACAAAGTTGCTATTTTCCTGTTATTTTTCCAAGTAACCAAATGGAAATGGAGATCAGCTGTAATCAGTTTACTCTGTCTGAGCAGGAATCAAGGGATATATGGTACATGGTCAGCCAAAAAGAAAAATTAATTTCATAAATATATGTTAGAGTTAAAAAAACTCTATACCAATAAATTTTAGTCCAGGAGATAATGCTAACTCCTATAGATATTTTCCTGATTTGTTGTGCAAATTCTTCTAAATGTGAAGATTACAATGCATAAAAAGCTGTAAAATTTCTTCATGGGCTTTTTATTTGAAAGTGATATGGAATAATAAAGTAAGAAATTCAGCCTTAAAGAGTAGGGTAGCAGATGTCAGCAGATTTCACAGTAGTGTTATATTTATATATAGTACCAAACTATATGTATATATCTCTTTCACGGACACCCCCTTGTAGTGGGGAAAGAGCTTGCATGCCCTTGTGAGGTTGAGAGCTATGCTGGTGGTGGCATATGCCTCCGGTAGGGTCTCCCAAGCCAGACAGGTCTCAACTGAAGGGTCAGACAAAGTGTGCCCATGGGCAGGATAGGCTCACTAGCCTTCGGGCAACCATCCTAAGAGAAGGACAACTCTAACTCCAAACTCAGGCAGATGGAGCTCATTTAGCCTTATAAGGCCATCCTTCTGAGAGAAAGATACTCTAACCAAACCTGCGAACTGAAGACTTTGCTGTCACCGTCCAAGCTTGCTAGGCCCTGGCAGATAAACCTTGGGTGTAAAGGGTGGGACCAGTTCCGGGCAAGCTGTGCCTCACCTAAAAAATCCACTGTGCAGGTCTGAAGGGTATACTCACATTTGCAAAGCCCTGTAGCAATGGCAGGTGAAAAGGCGCACTGGAAGTCGCAGACCCAGCCATGCATGCAGGCGGTTCAGGAGATTGGTCACTCAAGACTGATCTAGGAGATGACAGTCTTGTTTGGTAACATTCTGAATGACCAAGCAGCCTTTTTCAAGGATAGCACTGCTTGCTCCACATGGAGAGAGGCCTAGAAAAGGTGGCCTAACTAAAGCTCATCTCCCCCTCCACCTGGGTGGCTAGCCATGGCCAACGGGCATCTTCTGTTGCG
Organism: Psittacus erithacus; assembly: GCA_009867235.2. Classification (NCBI taxonomy): domain Eukaryota; kingdom Metazoa; phylum Chordata; class Aves; order Psittaciformes; family Psittacidae; genus Psittacus; species Psittacus erithacus. Next base: position 16,672 of record WYDI02011040.1, read on the forward strand.
ATCGATCAAAGACAAAGAGACAAAGACACACACCTGCCTCCAAAGGTGTGTCCAGATTGACACTTGCATGTTGGAACATCAGAATCATGCTTGATACATCGGACAGTGGGCGTCCTGAGCATCGTTCTGCTCTTATTGCCCACAAACTGTCATGACTTCACATCGACATTGCTGCTCTCAGTGAAGTTCGCCTTCATGAGGAAGGTAGCCTTAAAGAACATGGCGCTGGCTATATACTCTATTGGTGTCCTGGATTCAGCAGTAGCAATTATTTTTCTCCTTAGTAGCTGGTGCAGTGCTGTGGTTTTGACTTTCAGCCTGGGAACAACGCTGATAACACCGATGTTTTTAGTTGC
>WYDI02011042.1:0-10232 GCA_009867235.2 Psittacus erithacus
GTGTTCAAGGCCAGGTTGGACACAGGGGCTTGGAGCAAGCTGCTCCAGTGGAAGGTGTCCCTGCCCGTGGCAGGGGTGGCAGAGGTTTGGAACTGGATGAGTTTAAGGTCCCTTCCAACCCAAACTACTCTGCGATTCTATGATTCTTTTGGGGAATAAAAGACCTTCCTTTCATAACGAAGTATCAAAGTCATGGAGCAGAGCACCTCAACAGGAGCATGGTTCTTGCCTGGGGCTCCACTGGTGCCACTGTGACAATGGCCATCACCATGTCCCTGCAGTGCCCAGGCCACAAGAGAGGAGGAGAGCAGGGCGAGGACCATGCCCATTGCACTGACCATGCCAGCAAACAGCCCCGATGTGGTCCCTTTTTGCACAAGCTCAGGAGCTTGTTTGGGCTCCATCCCAAAATAAATCCTCACTAAATATGTTTACAATGGGGCTTTGTTGCCTCAAAAAATAGGTTTCCCCTGAGGTCAGCAGGCCTGGCACTGAGGGTTATCCCAGGACAGTGATTTTTCCCCTTGGGGTTCCAGGCAGCTGTGATTATGCAAGGCTCCAAGTTATTCCTGGGGCTGCCACATGAAAGGTTAGCTTCCGAGCTGTGCCCAGCATGGGCGTTTGGAGGTGCAGCAATGCCTCTGCCATGGCCACGCAGCACCTGCGCCTGCACAATCAAAGCAGGAATCCGGCGCTGCGGCAAGAGACAGCTGAGAGGCAGAACAACCTCCCCGCTCCGCGCTGCCAGAGCGATCCCTGCGCATCGCAGGACAGAGCTCCCTCTCCCATGAGAAGAGAGCAAGGGCAGGCAAGACCGCGCTGCCTCCACCTCTGTGGAAAGCTGGGAGGCTCCCGCACAGCAGCTGTGGCTCTGGCACGCATCCCTGCCTTGCAACCCCTGCCGAGTACTCCCCAAAGCGTGCTTAAGGCTGGATGCCACCTATGGCACAGTGCTTTTGGGCAGGGAATGCCACAGACCATCCTCACCTGCACGTTCCCTTACCCTGCTTTCCTCCCCAGGGGTGACACCATGCATGGTGTGACACTACGCAAGGTGTGACACTGGTCCCAGCTTCCAGCACCCGGAGTGAGCTTCCCAAGTGACCAACCTGCTAAGAAAATAGAGAGCTCGTTCATTTGAAGTTAATGAATCGTGAAAGCCTTTGAAAGCAGGGCCTTGTTTATTTACCCACTGCAGCTCATGTGGATGAGGCACCCCAGACACCCCGAACACTGCTAGTTTGAACGGAAGATCAAACGTGGGTCTCTGTCCAGCTGAGCTGCAGTTGGAGGAGCGAGGGCTGCCCTGGCCTCCCTCCTGCTCAATGCAGGCAGGCAAGGGAAAGCCTGACACAAAGCCACACAAGTCCAGGGACAGTGCACGGGCTGTCAGTCAAGTCTTGTGGAAGAGCATCAAAGTAAGTCACCAGGTTGACAGAGAGATACAGCACACTGAGGGCAGAGCCCGGTGAAACCTGGACCGAGTGTGCCACTTCAACATCCCAGGTGAGCTCTGAGATCCCCTGCAGACACGCACTGCCTTCCCTTCACAGAGCTGGCACTGCTGCCTGTACCACTGCCTGTGCTGCTGTCTCTTGCCCTCATCCTGAAGCCAGCCCAACCCAGAGGTCTCCTGCCCACATACAGCACAGGCAAGACCTACACACCCAGAGGCATGTGGCACTTGTCACTTTTGCCCCTTCCTGTCCCATCAGAGCAGGGTCCGGAGAACTCCGTCCCCTCTCTTTGAATGAAAGCAACGCAGTAGCAGAGAAAAGCCCATGAAATGGCCACAGCAGAGCCTCAGCATGCCCTCTGCTATGATGGGTCTTCTAAACAAAATCACAGCCTTCCACACACGTCTATAAATATCATCCTTTTCAGTGCAATCACGGTATGAATAAGCTGTAACACAATATTCCATTCGGGCTCTCAGACAAAAGGACAGCTCCAGCTTTCTGTCACTGCCGGTTTCCAAAGTATAATTGGATTATAACTGAGTGTGAGCTTCAAGTGCCCGTTTCTCTTAGGCTGGGGAAGTCGCTCTCTGATCTGCAGCAGGAATGGGAAGGAAAGAACAGAATGAGCTGAGGTGGGTGGAGGGGTGGGGGCAGCTGAGGGCTCTGGCAAAAGAACTTCGGTGGATAATGAGGTTTGCAATCACAGTAAATAGGCATAGTGGGAAATGTCAGCGAGGAGTGGTTACCCATTGCAGCCTAATGCCTGCTCACCTCCAGGCTGTGGGAAAGCCAGCCAGCCAGGGACCACATAGGGAATAGAGAGCTCGCAGGTAAGGTTGACCTTCACCAGCTGCCAGCCAACAGTTTCAGGGTGATGAAGGAAGGAGCGCTGAGAGCCACCAGCACGTCCACCAGCTCTCCCTGTCCCGCAGCCGCAGCAGAGGTGGAAGAGCTCCCACCAAACCGGCACGAAGGAGCGCTGCTGGTGCGGTACCAGGGGAGGCAGACAGTGACTCCCGCTGGGGACATCACTTCCCCAGACAGTGCTGCGGTGTCCTGAGAACAGCCACCGTGTCTAGTCCCCCCGCAGGTCCCAGTGCAGCTGCGGGGCTGCCCCGCACCCGACACCCGCCCCGCGCCCCTCCCGGCCGCCAGCACCGGAGGCGCCGGATGCCCGCGCTGCCCTCCCCGCGGCCGGCGGCGGGTGGTCGGGGCGCAGTTTCCCACCCGGCAGTGACACCTGGCGGGGCGAGCGCGGGAGGAGCAGGCCCGGCCCCGGGCATCCCGGCGCGCCGCAGGCCCCTGCCCCGGGCGGAGCCCGACGGGGCGGCCGTGACCGGCGGCTCCTCGCTGCGTCCCCGCGGGTGCGGGCGCGGCAGTGGGAGCGGCCCCGGTGCGCGGCGGCGGGGGCAGCCCCGCCGGCGGTGGGCAGGAGCCCGGAGGGGGCTGTCCGACGTGCCCTTGGGGAGGCGGGGGTCGGTCCGGCCGGAGCGGCGGCTCCGCGCCTCTGACTCTGCCCAATGAGAGCCCGGAGCACGGCGGGAGCTGTCAATATTTGGCCGCGGCCCCTGCGCTCCCATCCCCAGTGCGTCCTCACCCGCAGCTCAAGGACCTCCATGGCCCGGCCCGGCCCCGCCGCCTGTCCCGCACCTCTCGGGGAGCGCCGGCCCCGCTGAGCGCCCGGAGCCCCCGCGGGGAGCAACCCCCCTCTTCTTCCCCGCCGCTCCCGGACCCGGCCCGGCCCCGCCGCCCCCCGAGCAGCAGCATGCGCCTGGGAGCGGGGGCCCAGCCGGGGCTCGCTCAGCAGCGCGGAGCCGGCCGCCGTGCCGCGGGGCCGTGACGGGCAGTGCCCCAGAGGGGAGCGCGGGCAGGACCCCCCTCCCCGGTCATTTCTCCGTCTGGACCCCGCCCCGGAGAGATATGCTCAGCCCAAACCGCCTGGAAGCGTCTCCTGGGATTGCCTTGGCCCCCGGGCGTGCGGAGTGCGGAGCCTTCCCTCGGACGGCGGGCGCGGCCCCGCGGCTTTGCCTCCCCCTCGTACTCCTCCTGCTCGCCCTGACGCCCCGCGCCGACTCCTCGTGGTGGTGAGTGAGTCCCTGCGACGGGTCCTCGCCCCGACGGTCCCGGGGTTGCGGCCGGCGGGAGCTGTGCGGGCAGCGGCTGCGGGAAGGGGATAAGAATAGGGATGGAGAAAGGGATGGAGATGGGAAGCTTGGCCGGGAGCCGGGGCAGCGCAGCGAGCCCCGCAGTGCCGAAGCTCAGCGCCCGACGTGCGGCGGTGGGAGCCGCGCGAGGGGCAGCAGGACCCTGCGGGGACCGGCCGGGGCTGTGCGGCCTCCCGGGCTTCCCCCCGCACCGCCGGGTGCATCGCGGGCCCCGGCCCCGGCTGAAGCCCCGCGGCAGAACGGGCTCGGGGCTCCCCTCAGCTCCACCTGCGAGGCTCCGGGGGAAGCGCGGCGGGGGCGGCAGAAGGGGAATCGCCTCCAAGCTGCTGTATGCCCCCGGCACCGCAGCCACCGCCGTGCTCCCACGGCCTCGTTTGCCCCCGGGGTCCGGACTTGTCGTGGGACCCCCTGCCGCTGCCGAGGAGCGGAGCCCCCCTTACAGGGACCCCTTGAAAGCCGTGCCTGGACAGCGGCGGGCAGCGGGATTAGCCCTCGGCGCGGGGTAGACCTGAGAAGCGGCGAGCAGCCCACCGCCGGTTTACCCGTTGCAACTCGGACATCACTCCGGAGGTCCGGGTCCCCGCGGGCTGCGGTGTTGTCCTGCGTACTCGTATTGCGGCTTCTCCTAAGCTGGGAAGTTGCCGTTCTCCCTCGTTTGGGTAAGATGAGGCTCTGTAATAGACAGAAATGAAGGAACAGAAAACACCAGCCTCCTAGAAACTTGTCTCCTCCCGTCCCGATTCCTGTAACAATGAAAATTCATGGATGCAGAATGAGAGTAATTGGGAAAACAAGGGCTGTGAAGTTTTCCAAGCGACCCCGTGCTGCTTCAGCAGTTCAGTAACGCTACAGGGAAAAACAGTTTGCTGCAGGAAAGTTCTCAGCGTTCCCCACCCTAAAAAGTCCTCTCTAATCTTGTGGAAAACACCGTTTTTCACGCCAATCTCATCATCATTAGCACATTGTAGCGGATGAGGCAGAACTTAACCAAATTCAACCCATCTGCTGCTGAAAGAGAAGAGGTTTCTGGAATTCCTCAACTACTGTGGAGCACGTTGCGAGGGCCCGGGAGCACTCAGTAGTCGTGCCGATAACCCAAGTATTCCTAGTGTTTGGGAGCACGTCTGGGCGTGTGGCAGTCATGGCCCGGCTGGCATCCCTGGAGAGCGATCCAAGGGTGAGGAAGGCGAAGGGAAAAGCTGTGGGGCTGGGAGGGAGCCAGGAGCCCAGGGAACATGCTCGGGCAGCGGGTTGCAGCCGGGCACAAAAGGTGGATTCCATGGGGATAAACTCCCTGAGAGCAGCACAGAGGTTTTGGGGTGCACGATGCAAAACAGCAGGACCAGTGTTGCTCTCGGCTGTGCCAGGAGGAGCTCCACGGCCTGATGAGCCCATGGGGAACTGGAATAGCTGGGCAAGAAAATGAGTCATGGTCGGGGAGCATCGGGTTGATACAAGCACTGGCCTGGCTGCCAGCCACATCGGCCCCATGCGTCGGGGCAGGCTAAGGCACGATGGTGTCTGCAGGGAAGGGGATGCTGCTGATGTGCTGAAAGCCAAGGAAGACTCATAGGGCAGTGGTGATTTCTTTTCATTATCAAGGATTACCCCAATATCATTATTATCAGGGGAAGGGAGGCTCAATAGAGCTGAGGAGTGGGTTAATGGAGTGAAGCTCCTCAAAAAGGCGAGGTATCGAGTAGTTGCAGCATCATTTGTCCAGAGCTGGGCAGTTCTGGTAACACCTGAATGCTGCCTGAAGGATGTAAATTCTTTCTTTAGGAGGAGCATGAAAAACACCTATTTTCCTTGCTGTTGTACCCTACTTGTCCCTGCAGTGACTCCACCGCAGTGTCAGCCCTAATTCCAAGCACACGTCCCTTCCCAACAAGCCGGGGGAAAACCAGCCACATTTTAAGCCTCTGTAGCTGCAGCTTATTTGGAGGAAGCTGGATTTAGCTCCCGCAGCATTTTGTGGTCTCAGCTTGCAGACCGGCTCCCTGGCTGGCAGCTTCTCTGACGAGGAAGGATGGGATGAGAGTGGGGACAGCCCTTGGGGTGGCTGGGGCTGGAGCCCAGCATAGGGCATGAGTCCTTCTAACATTTTCAGCAAGCAGAATTGATCCCAAGGGCCTTAAATATGTGGCTTTTAAAACAAAACAAAACAAAAAATAGGAAGCAAATGTATTAAACTCAAAGTTCCCATTTTTGATCGTACTTTTCTCTTCTGTAGATCAGAACATTCCTGACTGAAATTCCTTCCTATTGAAATGGGTGGTTCTGCTGGACATGTCAGCGCTGATAAAATACCGTGTTTAGATGAAATTGTGTTTTACTGAAAACGGTCTTGACCAGCTGTGGTTTGGCAAGAAGTCATTCCGTGATTTACCCAGGTTTTCAAGCACATCTTCAGCACTACTGATATTACAATAAATACATTCGGTGGTGCATCATCGCTCCTTATTTTTATTATTGTTGCCAAATTCTGCTAGGGATTCACACACAATAAACTTGTGGAAATAGAGGAAATGCTTCTCATTTTCGGAGTCAACTTTTAAAGTAGATTAACAGGAAAAAGCCCCAGCCCCGGGTCCGTTCTGGTGGCAGGACACGGGAAGGAAATATCAACCAAATGTTTCTTCTAAACAACTGCAAATTATTAATTTTGGGTGACGTCACCCGGCCCACGCCGCCTCCCAAAACCACCAGGAATTGGGGAAATTTGGCGCTTGGAGAAGTGTCCCTGGGTGCTTGTGTGGAGTATGTTGTGGTGGGAGCAATGTTTGCCAAGCAGAAGGGACGGGCTCAGGCTGGGGTGGCTGTGGCCAGCGGTGCTGCCTGGGCTCTGAGGCCACCGTGATGGTTGGGAGCAGCATCCGTGTGGAATTGCTCCCAAACTATAAAGTGTTCCTAAGCAACAAAATACCACTGAAACACAGACTGAAATGAAGAAGGAATGCAATGGGGAAAATCCCTAAATCCCGTTTACACTTGAGTGCACTTGGGTAGGGAGAACAGCGAGGGCCAGGGGACAGCAGCTCTCCACGGGCAGGGCTGTGCCCTGCAAGAGGCCATCGGGCCCCAAAAGTGGCCTCTGAAATTCCTTCTGAAAGATTTCGGGAGATAAGACAAACGTTGCTTCTAAACATAAACCGTGCGGTAAACAAGCGCGGTGTAAATAACTAAGTAGAGCTCACTCGCGGTCGAGAGCCCGCCGGCTGCTCTGGTGTGGAAAGCCATTTGTGACTGCAGGTTTGGTTAAAGAAAAATGTCCACAAAGCCGCATGCACACCCCCTGCACCCACCCTCACACGTCCCCACTGCCTGCAAGCCCACACGAACCCCCCCAGCACACCAAATCCTTGTTAGCGGACTTGTTTATTGCTAACCACAGCCCTTGGAAAATACAAATATTTAATTTCATCTGGCATTGGAGCAGATGGGAGGCATCAGGCTCCCAAAGAGATAAAACAAAGCTGGGGAAGGAAGGATAGCACAAGCTTGGGCGCGGGCTGGGGAGAGTGCAAGAGCCTGGCAACCACATGGGGATCCTCAATGCACCACCAGGTTAGGAGCTTCCACTGCACCCTGGTGCTTGGTGCCTGTCTCATCACTCTTATGGATGCTCTAGTCCAGACTTAGGCAGCCACCGTGCTCCAACTCCCTTCCTCGGCCAGGGAAGGAGGTTTCATGGGCAGGGAAAATGCACCAAGGGCAGAGCATGGAGAGGCATGCCTGTTGTGCTCTCTGTGCTACAGTCAACCCTCAGAGCTGGCATCAAGCTCTTCCCAAGGGCTTGGTGAGGATACCCCCATTGCAGGTGGAGATGGGGATGTTCCCACCACAATGCATAGGAAGGAGCAGTGCTCCTGCAGCCATTCCTCTCTGGGCTTTGCCTTGTTTTCCTCTCATGGCACCAGTGGTGGGTCCTGGTCCAGGGGCCATGGATGGGCACAGAGAGTGATGGAAAAATTGAGCCACCCGTATGCGTGGGTATAGGATACAGGGGCTTATGTAAACAGGCACCACACTGAGGTGTGTGGGAGGGGAAATAGCATCAGTAGGAATGTTTGAAATTAAGCCAAGGGAAAGACAGCTGCATGGAGGAGCTCCACAGCCATGTAACCCTCCTGGGGTCACTGCCTCCCTCCGTGCCAGGCCCAGCGGGCAGACCCCAGCAGCACCGGGAGCGCTTCACTAGAGTCTAGCAGCTCATGAGGTGGCTCCGAGCGCTGTTTTCTGCAGCTCGTGATGCCGTGGATGAACCACTCGCTCCTCCACCAGTGTCCCCACTGCAGAGCAGCTCATCATCCAGCCCCAGTGCTGTCACAGGCAAGGTGACATCTCAATGGTGGGATGATACGCAGCGCTCAGAGCACAGGGGAGCTGCAGGGGGCTCGCACTGGCTGTACGTTTGTTGTTGCAGACCATTTTGCATGGCAATAAAGAGGGAGGTCAGTGACCAGGAAGTCTTTATCCCAGCTCCGGCCGCCCGCACAGCCACACTTTGAAAAATCAGTTTTAAAGTAACGTCAGACTGATGGGGAATGAACCCTGTGGCCTCTGCAGCAGCCCTGGTTGGGCTGCATTGAACAGATGGGTTCTCTCAGTCACTCTGCACCGTTAGAATAATCCCAACTGTGCTTCTTAGTTCATTTGTCATTAGGGTCACTTTCACCTATAGGAAATCTTTCTTGCAAAGCGATGCAGAACAAAACATCCTTCTGCTTTTCCAAGCTCATTAGCTCTTACTAGCACTAATAACAATTCGGGCAGTGCCTGCAGCCCACCAGGAGATGTGTGCTGGGCTCCGAGCAGCTCGTATCTAACGCACAAGAGATGCCATGGATTAGAGAAGAATTATCCATCCTACTTCACCACCAGAGACTGTCTTACTTCCCCCTGCTCTTAGCAAAGTGCTCTGAGATTTGAGGGAGAAAACAAATCGATGCTTAAGGATGAAGCATATTCTTGATGGGCACTTTGTGTTGTATTCCTGCATCACCCTCGAGGGACAGCTTTCACCCAGCACTGAGGGGGTGTTTGGGGGACTGCAGTGTTTCCTTTCCCACAAAACCAACATCCTGTGGCTGCACACGGGAGCAGGAAAACCACAGAGAGGGGACTGCAACAAGGAACCAAAGGCAACTGGGAAAAGGGTGGTACAGAAACGACCGAGGTGCAGAGAAGGTCCCTTGAATGGCGCTGGTTGAGTGGCTCAGCATTATGATCTTACAAATTACTCAAGTGAGACTAACGCTCTCAACATACAGAGCAGTGCTCTAAGTGAGGAAATTAGGACTATTAATCATTCCAAGGCGTTAACAACTCCAGCAGGCCAGGATGGCCCTGTTCCCAGTGGGGCTTAATAAAATACTCAGGGTTTATAATAATAAAGTAATATCTCAAATGTCTATAGCACCTTGCAACCCACAGTGCTTTGCAGTTGGCTATAAATTGTCTGCCCACAGCCAGGGAGAGCAGAGGAAGGAAAGTGCAGCATCCTTGGGAAGTATGCAAAGAACTTGAGGAGGTGAATGCTGTCAGGCACATTGGAATTTGCTCTTTATCAGGCACAGAGGCAGGGATGTTGGATTTGATCCTATCTGGATGAGGTGTCTCCAATAACTGCTGAGGGCTTTCCAGCCTCCCACCAAAATACAGATTTCATGCTGACTCAATGGGATGGGAAGAGAACGGAAGCCAAGATAGTTTGGCTCCCAAGTTGATCTTTCAGGACTATCAAAGTGGTTGTAATGGGGAGGTGGATCAGTTTTCTCAGGGGGAGGACTCCAGCAGCCTCTGACACCACCAAGAAGCCAAACCACACTCCCATCTCAATATCCAGGGCAGAGCTCTTGGAGCAGATGTCAGCAGAAATGAGGCTCTGTGCAAAGCAAGCTCTTGGCCCCATGGGATGGATGGCACAGGAGGCTGAGCATCTTCTGCCCAAGGAGATGGGGACTCCAGCATTCACCATTGGCTGTGGCACAGCATGCTCTGGGGCAAGAGCAGAACCAGTGCCAAGGGAAGCATCCCAAGCTGAGTTACAGCTCAACTCATGGGTGTCTAGTGGCACACACCAGAGCTGTGGAGGGGCTTGAGCTCAGCATTTCTTCCAAATGGTGCTAGGGTTATTTGTCCAAGTCATATTAGGTGGGAGAGCTGCATGTAACAGTCAGGTGGTGGCAATCAGGGACACCGAGTTGACAGGCATGTTTAACATGGCCAGGAACAGCACCTTGTGCTTTTCATGCTTGCTTGCCATTTTGGTTCAGTTTTCTTTGCTGTTTAAACATGGTTTGGTCAAGGTCAGAGCCCCTGAGTGCTGCTCTGCACACAGCGCGAGGCTGCCAGCATCTCTTTAATGCCTGTAAGAAAGGAGCCTGTTTAGAACCCCCAGGAGCAGCTGATGTGGCCGCGTCCAGTGATTTAAGCTTGAGTTACCCAAGCTCAGAGCACCCTGAGCTTGAGGAGAGGCAGCATCAGTATCTGTAGTGAGACCCCCCTGCAGTCCTGATCCAGCTCTGGGGCAGCAGCACCAGAGGGACGTGGAGCTGCTGGAGCGAGGCCAGAGGAGGCCATGGAGCTGCTGCGAGGGCTGGAG
>WYDI02011043.1:0-56575 GCA_009867235.2 Psittacus erithacus
GCCAAAATCAAAAACACAGCACTGCACCAGTTACTAAGAAGGAGAAAAATGACTGCTACTGCTGAACCCAGGACAAGGTGGTAAGAAATAAAGCCATTAACAATAACTCAGTATCTTTCTCGTTACTGCTTCACATTGTATGAAAACCTGTAATTGTCACATCAGAAAAAGCCTAATTTATTTTTTAATAATCAAATATTTAAAATAGATCCTTATGCTTTACATGACACAGTAGAGGGGCCTCCTCATTTACTGTATTACTTTGATGTATTTTTTTATTACTTGAAAAGTCAATTCAAATTGCTGAGGTTTTATGAATATTTTATAGACTTGGTCTTCTGACTGATCAGAAATCTCTCTCTCTGATATGCTCCAGGCTTACCTCTCTGCTGTACTCAAACTAAGCCAAGCACAGTAATAGACTGAGGGAGCAAAACCCTAGTCGAATCATCTCCCATATTCCTATATTTCTAGTCATAACTTTTCCAGAACAGCTACAGACGTTTCCCATATGTACATAGCTAAACATGCCAATAGTGCAAAGTCATTTCTTTTTCATGGTATTTTCTGGTAAGACATACTTTTATAGAGGGAGAACCTAATTTGGGCAACTGCATGTTATAACTTTTGACTTAGTTTAACCTGAAACTAGTCTTGATATTATTTATTTTCTTTCATTAAATTATAAATATATGCAAATCTCCTAGTAAATAGTTAATCTGTTTTAATAATACTGTTTCCCTGCTCCATTTGAATTTGAAGGATAACAGTAATACAAGTGATTTAATTAAATTTTTACTACTTATTTATGCCTGCTTTTGATTACAAGACCGTGGCTCTGTGTATATGTACTGAATTATTTTTATTCAGTAGCATATCAATAGTTACTAAATTGTATTCACTATGGGCTTGCTCCCTGTATATCCTACTGAAGAAAAAGGGAAGAGTGTATTTATGATATTGTGAGGAAAAATTCTGGACAAAGCAGTGGATACATCAGTGAAGAACAAATGAAAAGTACATTAAAATATATACTCAGTATCCATAGCAAGCAAAATGCGTAGTGAAGAAACTAGCCCACTCCATGCCACAATACCTACATAAAGTACTTGTTCATAATATAATGGATAGTCATTTCATAGTTCATAATATAATGGATAGTCATAGTTCGTTTCTATTTGCTACTAGTGAGAAAAACTTCATCAAGCTATTTCTGATTGGATATAAGGAAGAAGTTCTTTACTGTAAGGGTGGTGAGGCACTGGAATGGGTTGCCCAAGGAAGTTGTGAATGCTCCATCCCTGGCTGTGCCCAAGGCCAAGCTGGACAGAGCCTTGGTTTTGTGGGAGACATCCCTGCCCATGGCAGGGGGGTTGGAACTTGATGATCTTAAGGTCCTTTTCAACCCTAACTGTTCTATGACTCTATGATTCTATGCTTGCTTTTACAAGGTCTGTGTCATCCGCATTGCTCAGAAGAGCAATACTACTTCAGGTATTAGGTCTCAACTACATTGTAACAGGGTTGAAAAACTAGTCTGTTATCCAGTTACATGGCCAGTGCTTCACCTGCTCACAGCAATTTTGTATGTCTAACCAGAAAATCAGTATAAATGGTTTAATGACATTCTGCACTTACTTGAACCACAAACTTACCAACATTATTGGGTTTGCACAGGACTGTATTCCCATCATCTGAGCATTTAGTGAACTCCAGAAACAGAGAAATTTGTGTCTGTGCTTTAAGAAGTCATCATGTTTTCTTCATGACAAACAGATAGGAGGTTAAGAGTACTCTGAAGTTATGGGAAACATCCATAACAAAGAGACAAGGGAGGGTTTGTGCAGTTCCTCTCCTTCATATTATGTTGTCGCAGAGTCTACCAAAAGCTGCTGATGTGGTTAACCATTAAAAATGATAAAATATCAACACTGGCAAATGTATGCAATGATATAGGTGCACTGTGAGAAAAAGAGAGGGAGGACGGGAGGGAAGGGAATAAAACAGAAGACGGATTTTAAGCACTTATGTCTGCTCTCAAGAGAGATATACCCAATGTCATTCAGCAACATGAAGATGATATGATTTAACAATAATCTTTAAAAAGTGGTAATAATGAATTAAATAATGCTTCTCTGTGCTCCAGAGTTTGCTAAGAAAATTAGATCCTGCATTGTTTGGTAGGAAATCTTACCTTATTCCAAAAACAAGGATATAAACCCACAGTATTGCACTGTTGAACAGATTTTGTATTCCAGTTAGGTACTAAATTTCCTTTATTAAATATTAATACTTGGAAAAATTCTATACTGTGTTAAAAAACACGATTTCAAATTCTTTTCTAGCCTTTTAGCTTACCCAAGACTGACACAGAAAGGAACCTCTGAAGCACATAAAGGCTATAAGATTTAAAACCTCTTTACATTTTCCCTAAAAATATTATCAAAACCATGCTTGAGTAATCACTTTTAATGAAAGAACGTACCTCTGTGAGTTAAGTGCTCATCGTAAGCCTGATGTGACAGAAGTGCATCTTGAGACTACCATGTCTAATTACTGCATATTCTCAAGACATTGTTATTAAAGCAAACACCTTTTAGTGCTTGTTAACTGTCACACTGCTGATCTGCAAGTATATGCAACTCTCGTATTTTTCTCATACTGTGTTCTGATACTTTTTTCTCATTGTGCCTCAGTACATGAGGGACGTATGCATCATGCCCTGAAACATACATGTAAAATACCACATATTTTTCTGTTACAGTGTTCAATTATTTAATACACTTATAAAGGCCATGCTGAAAGGTGAGGCTGTAATATGCAAGCCAGCTACAACTAGCAAACATGTTAGCATTTTCTCCACCTATGGCTCAAATATTGAGGGGATAGGGGAAGGAAGGGAGATCTACTACACAGTAAAGATTCTCCCAACTCAGCCTGAGGGCAGAGACATTTTTATGGTTCTGTGATCTAGATCAGTTATGGGCAAGATCAGACCTAGGCAGATGGTTCTGACCAAGGCAGAACAAGCCCAGCAATACAACCTCAAAGAAATCTTTCAGCCTACATATCCCAGGCTCTTCACCATGCCCAGAGCATCATTACTCTAAGTTTTAAAAAGCAAAGTGTAGGAAGCAAAGCCATTTGCCTGCCTTTTTTACTGAATCCTGCATTATGTTTTCTTTCATACAAAGCAGGCTAAATCTTAATGACTGTAGCCATCTTACAACCTACAGGCCATTTTCTGCCTGCAAGCTGTGATTTATGAAGTACACTAGGAAAAAAAAGGACAGCCCAGAGCAGGATGCAAAAGCTGCTGTAGCTGCCAGCTCTCTCCCAGCTGCTCCCCTTTTTGAGCAGTAGCACCTCCAAACTCATGGTAAAGGGTAAGAAAATTATTGAAATAAAGTAATTTCTTTGATAACAGTAATATCATCACTGAAACTTATCAAAAAAGCATTTCACTTCACTGATTTCAGGGCAGTCAAAATTTACTTACAGTATATATGAATTTAAGTAAAAGACTCAAACTGTGTCAGCTTTTAAATGATTTCTTGATCTTCAAGATACTTGCAATCTGATACCAGAAATTCCACATCCCTTTTATCTGTTTTAAGAAAAGCTTACAGACCTAGAAGTCACTTTCCCATTCTATCACAATTCTGCAAAGGACATGAGAAAGGTCAGAAGAAAAGCTCTGGTTTCTCTGGTTTCGATCACACAAGTTCTCCAAAAAGCATATTGAATATCATCGCATCCAAACAGAGAAACTTCATACCATCATCTTTTTTGTCTGTGATGGAAGGCATTATATGGCAATAACAGAGCAATACAAGGGCAACCTTGTCTTTTTCTGGGTTTCATGTAAACCAAATCCCCTAAATGAAGCCCAAATTATAAAGAAAAACAAAGAGACTTGAACTTCAAATGCTAGATTACGTATGTGTGCCAGTTCATTAAGAGTTCTTCAGGAGTTCCTTTTAACTCAAAGCATGTGCAAGTTCAAAATCTAAATTCAGATAACCATGCATTTTTCTCAGCGTGGCCTGTGTGCTTTGGTGAATCTCAGGCTCCTAATTATCCAGATCAGGTACTGGACCAGAGAGGCAATGTTGGAGCCTATGTGGATCTGGCTTTATTTTCCCTGGAAACAAGTGCAGGAAACAGAAGGAAGCTCTTACAAGTTTACACTAGGGTCTTTTCTGTGTAGGTGAGGCCTTGTTGAACCAGTCCTTCTGACAGGCAAACACATATCCTTTCAGATAACAGTGCGAAATTTTTGCTGTAAAACATAATATTCTGAAGCTATGTTAAAATTTGGCAACTACTCAGAATAAAAAAAAATTATGAAAAATATTATTTATTTACAGTTACACCTCAGCAGACTTTCTTTTAAACAAAAATGTCAGGACCAAGCCATGTTTATACTGCAAAAGCATCAGGTATCTCTATATAAATAACACGAAGGTATGGTGAGGTTTAGAAATGCCACGTAGACATGTGTTCCATACAGAACAATTGCAATCTTTTACAGAAGAAATTGTGAGTTAAATTAATTGGTATGCTCCATGTCTATTTGGTATTTTGTGATTTGCGAATAGGTGGAAGCGCAACAACACACTGTTAATGGCTTCGCAGGAAGTAGCTACCTGTATATGGGATGACGTCTGCCTGGGAGAGGAAAAACTTCCCTTTGACTCTCCAAGAGAAGATGGAGATGAGCTGTGTGTGGGTTAGAGGAAGTCTAATCTACTAAAGTGATGCTTTAAAAATAAATAAATAAAAAAATAAATAAATAAAGTAATCAACCATGAGAAAAAGAATGAACTGCATTTCAGAGCAAACCCAGCCCCCTTAAAGTGAGGCAGCTAGAAATGGTTTATAGTGTTAATAATCAAAGACTGGCAATGACAGTAAAAATTAAAAACAAAACAGATACTATGGTCTTTATCATTCTCCCTGCTTACAGTGACGGAAGATATTTGTGCCTGTTGTGTGTTTACAAACACCCAATTTTCTGAAGAATGTAAGTAGTGGTAACTAAAATGCCAATGTTAAATCATAAAATCACTGTTAAAGGAAATATATTCAATCAAGCTCACACCTCAGAAAACACGCACTTTGTACAGATGGCTGCAGCCCATTCATAGTGCTACTGGTGTGGAATTTCTCACTGTGGTAGAAAGGGACAGGCTGTGGGTTTTGCAGTTTTCCTAACATGTTAAAGGACATATTGACAGGTAGCTCTCCACAGGCTTCAGGGACTCAGACCTTTATTCCCTCCATCAAGCAAATTAAATGCAATGAAACCAAAAACTGAACTCTTTATGAGGCAGGTTCAGTAACGAATGGAAAAACAGCTGCTTTTTTTTTTTTGTTATCTTAAAGTAATAACCAGCCAACTGGTTAATCATAACTTCCAAATCTCTACATAAGTACTCAAAGGTTGAAACACTTGTGTCTAGGTACAAACACCCAAGGTCTTGGACTTGCACTACTTAGTCCTACATAGTGCTCATTTATTTCTTTCCTCTGAGCAGTAACGCCTGTCAGATGTGCATTACCTTAGTGCTAGAAGTAAAAAGCATTATTATTGTTTTCTTTTTAGGCAATAAATGAAGTGGTTTTATTCACACTCTACAGGTAGGATGTTAGCTGTAGAGAAGTGTCTTGACTAAGTTCACAGAGGAATTAGTCTGAGCCGGTGATACATAAAAGAGCTTAGTTACATAAAAGAATTTGTTTCTTAGAAGGCAGCCATTTATCATTAAATATGTCATGAAGCAAAGAATAAAGACTCAACAACACTGTCATCATTCAACAGAAAGACATCTTGTAGGGGTAAGCCATCAAAACAGGAGTTTTGCAACAACAGGGAGTTTTAGTGAAAACAAGGCTAGAGGCTAAATATTACAGTTACAGAAAGCATATGGAAGATAACTGAAAACTGATCTAGTTTAAAAAAAAGAAGTGGATATGTTATGAAACACATCACAGGTTTCAGATCTTTATGGTTGCCTTTTATCCAGCTTAGGAAAACCAGTTCTGATCTATGGCTTCATGTTAAAACCATGTGAAATCCACCTTTCATATTTTGATATGAAAACCAGCCTTACACACTTCAAATTTTTCAAGGCTTTTAAATTCCCAGACTCAAATGAAAACTCAGGACACCTAAAACTGTAACACAACGAGCTGAACAAAATTTTATGGGAGACCCTGAGCGTCAGAAGATGATGGAACTTAGCAAACATCGAGTGAATATACAAACTTGAGTATTTAGTCTCAAAGTTTTCCACTTCTGTAGAAACCATAACCTGCACTGTTACAGTAAGCATGCCTTCTCACGCAAGGTAAGCCGAACTGACCTAGCACTTACTGATACTTTATTATGGTTTTTGGTCATTGGCAAATTTTACTACTAATAATTTTACATCATTTTTCAGATACTTGTTAGTACTTGTCATTCAAGAGACTGAATTACTCTGAATCAAGTGTATTTCTTTGAAAGACTTGTTATAAATGATGCCAATGGAGATTTCTTATTCAAGATAAAAATTTGTAATCTAATAGTTGATCATTCTTAAGTTTACATTGAGATATATTAACTTTGCATAGTCATGTTTGAAATATGTTGTTTTCTATGTCATTAATTTCAAGTACTTTGAAATTTTAGATTTTTTTGTCATTTAGACATGAGTGTTTGAACTTCATTGTTCTAATAGGCAAGTTTGCAATTTGATGGTCAGATGCACAGAAATATCTCATATTTTTATTTTATAAATTTTTAGTATAAGCAGTACTAAACAATTTAACTAGAAAACTTACTGGTATTTTTAAACTGATTTATGTCCTTTTTATTACTATGTTTTTAGCTCCCTTTTTAATTTTTACAGTTTATGGTATTTTTTGATACTAAAGTTTAAGTCCTCTGATAAGAAAAAAATAGCACATAGAATATATATACAAAGATTAATTTTATTGTGGAAATGCTTCATCTCCTAATCTTTAGGATGAAAAAAAATCCAGATATAAACTGTAATGCAATACATTTTACTTGCTAGACTTGCAGAAATTCTTAAAATGAGAAGAAATAGGAATGTCATTGACAATCAATACTTGATGATGCACAGGAATAACTACACTTTTCCAAGCACCTCTGAACTCTGACTTTGCACAGTCAGTATTAGCTTCTATTTCAAGGCAACAGCAAGGATGAGCAAAGCCTCTAAGCCCACACAACACTGACCCTGAGCCCACAGGAGAGTAGAAATGGCAATTGTATATATTTGCATTGCACCCCTTCCATTGGCCCCATTTCAGAAAAAGGACTGTTTATATGAAACGATCAGAGAAGATAGTGTATTTTTCTTCCAAATGTTCTTCTGAAAAAAAATAGATAAAATGATTTACTTTGACTGGAGACACGTGAGCTATGTGAGTATCTACAACAGGCAGAGAAATTGGCAGGATGCAGGTATCTAGGTTGGATAACCGTATTTGCTGACGGCATGTTCTTTCCATGCTCCTCTGACTATTCCTGTCAACTGCTGCCTCTAGAGCCTCCTCCACTGCTGCTTAGATTGAAATGTATTACATAATGAAGGATAAAGAACGGTGACTGAAGAAAGGTAATTATAGGAGGAACACCGTAAGAGAAAAATTATACTTTAAATGCCATTTAATTAAATATTATGTTGTTTTCATGATATGAACTTGTTGGTGCCTATGAAAATCATTTTATCAGGATCTGAAAGGAGGCTGGTAGACAACATTGCAAAGCAACGCATGAGAACTCTGTCAAAGTCAGCACTAAATACTACTCCATGGAGCTCCCATCGGCATAAATTTGATGACAAGAGCCAGAATCCTTTCAAATTATGTTCAGAAAAATAAGAAAAGCTTTTCAAAGGATTTAGTGCCAAATTATCTTTTTCTGGTGCAGGTAATAACATGCTAGCTTACATCCATTAAACTTTTAACTATTCATTTTGATTTAGTCTCAGAATTCTGATTTGAGTCAAGAAGTTCTGGTCTTACAATATGTGCTTTTATCTTCAATCTCTTTCATCGTGTGAACTCAGGCAACACTTTTGTAATCTGGCCCCACAGCTCTAAATAGCACTGAGGGACTTTTGTGGTTTTTATTTGTTTATTCATTTGTTTGGATTTTTTCCTGGCTGCTCTCTTCAGGAAGAAAGTAAGTTTTGTTAAATCAATTAATTTAAAAAGGGGCTTGGAAGCTACTGAATTGACATTAATAGTGTAATGTTAATTTGTTTATTTGAATAACAAACTATTTTGATTTCTTAATGAACAAATGGTCTTAAAGTATTTTAAGTCAATGTCACAGCTCAGAGAAAACTACAGAGCTTGCTGAGTACCAATTGACAAAAAACCTCAGTCAGCTCTGTGTGAGCTCAGGCTGCAAGTGATTTTTCACTGAATTTTTGATAGGTCATATACAGTTCAAAAACAGAACGATTTTTATTCACCATGTTATCCTACAGCATGCTATTTTTGAGCAGATTTGATGCTAGAAGTATGTGAGTGGAAATAAAAAGAAAAGCAAGTCACATCTTGACTATACTCACCAGAGAAACAAAAAAAAGTTTCTCAATATACCAGAAAATAATGTTTAAAAGTATTCAGAAAAGACTTCAAATTATTCACAGTAGCATTTTATACAGTCAGAGAGGTTGGCCTTGGTAAGCTGTGTTTAGCCTAAGGTTGAATAGGTATTAAGAAGACTCAAGGTGGCTTTATACCAATTGCATCTTTTATGACTTCAAGGTGTTAGAAAAAGGCAATTTGGCTTCCTTACAACAAATGTTGTGTAAAAGCAGCTTCAGAGCTGCCTAAATCACATCTGCGGGATCTAAGCAGCTATTCAAGCCAGGGACGAATACTGACACTTGGCTGGTTCCTACATATCACACTGGGATTTTTAAGAGATTCTTACAGGTCATTGGTTTCCAAATGCTGAGCAAAGATGACAGAAAAGACGGCGAGATGAAGGCAGTTTTTCTACCATCAATTTAACAAAACCTAATCTTATTACACAAAAATGTACTTGCTTTAAGTAATGACTTGATATCACGTTATTTATGACCCAAAAAAGTATTAACTGGAAATTAAAACATGTATAATTTCTTTCTTCTGCTCTTTATTAATATAAAAATAAATAAACTAACCTCAGAGTCATAAAGGAAACCTCTGTGCAACTGGCTCTCATGGGTTCATCAGAAGAAAGCTCTACAATAATAAAAGTGAGGTAATGTCAAAAACATCTACCAGCTTCTTCAAAGAAGTTACTCATTTCATTGGCATCTCACTTTTTAAAAAAAAGCATTAAAAAAATATTTCTTTCTAACCAAGGTGTAGTTCATGAGAATGCCACAGAAACTCTTTTACAACATGGGCAGCATCCTGGTACGAATTCTGAATCAAGCAAGCTCTTTACTGTTTTGTTGTTGTTGTTGTTTTTGGTGTTTATGGTGAATTTATCAAGAAAATTAGGAAAAAGCCTTCTAAATCCTTTTTTATAATGCTCTATTTATACAGATTCAATAGAGGAATTGAATCTGTATAATGAAAATATGATATCTTTTAATATTTAAAAACTTATTATAATGCCTTTGTTATAATGGACACCATGATCACTGTACAATAAAGAAATTTAGAGTATTCTCTTTTTTTGCCAGTGATACACTGTTGGGAAGACCACAAGGAGGTAATCTGCGTTCAGTCACTGCTTTAGCCCCAAAAAAACTGAAATTGAAATTGAAATTAGAAAATACTTTTTCTGCCTTTGGCAATATGAAGGAGTAGGAAAAGTAAGACAGATTTCCAAATCCTCATCTATTTAGGAAATTAGGAGTCACAAGTAAATGAGCACATAATTTAAAAAGTATCCCTACAAAAAAGGGATAGCAAGAGAGCAAAGGTGACTAAGCAAAATCAAATTAAGCATAATGGGGATGGAAGAAGCAGCTTACTGGAGCCAATAAATAGCCCATACAGGATAAATGTAGAACATCAGTATTAACTTTTTCACTCACTTCTTTTTGCCTTTCAATGTATTTGCATTTACTCACAATCACTTTACAACAGCATATTTGAATTTCGTTTTATTTTTTCATTCACTCACTTCTTGTACTCCCTTGTATATGTATGTATTTGTATAGCATCTCTGAAATGGAATAGAAATCCCAAATAAATAGTTGCATGACTAATTTATAACCAAATTAATTTTTACTCAAACTCAGATTTCCAACTAAATTACTTCCTCTCCCTCACTTACTGTAAGTCAGGAGAAAATCTGCTGCTTGAGCTTCACTTACTGGACTTTGCTTGAGAAAGATCTGTTAAATTTATATACTTGCTAAGACAGCACAGCAGTGGCTTAATCTCTGAAATGTTTTCTGGTTTGATTAATATTTTATGGATGAATGTCATTATCATGACTGAATAGAGATTTCCAGTGTTGATTTGAAAAGGTGCATACGGGCACCTAGATACTGAAACTGAGAAAGTTACCAGTGCTCAGCAAGGGCCATGGAATCCTAGTATCTGCAGTTAATGTTGAGATTAATCTAGTATCAGAAGAGTCTCTCCTTCAGTCAAAACAGCTTTCTTCAAGAGAAAAATAAATATCTTCATTCTAACCAGTTTAAAATTACTCCAAGCACCTACCTGTTCACTAGTGACCTTTTACATAATTTAACATGATGCAACATGAAGAGTTCATTTTTCCCTAAGAATTAGCATAGATTTCCCTTTGCTTGCTTTCATTCTATTACTTATCCGTAGACTACTTCAGATCATCCTAAACATCTCCATGGTTACTATCAGCAACATGCCTATTGATAGCATCACTCTAGGGAAGCTTCCCATTCACTCCCTTTCAGCATATTCATTGCAATCACAGTGGACAAAGTGTGTGTTTGAACTATTGTGGTAATAAGCCAGACACCAATAAGGCGAAAATGTTGCAAGAACCAGAAAGATTTTAAAAAAACCCAACCCAACCAATAAACCAACAAAAAACAAAACTTGAAGAACAACACTATATTTGTGCCTGGAAAAAAAAATTTATAAATCTACTAAACCAGACATGTATCCTTCCAAGTTTTTATGGAGACAATAACCCAAGAACTGGGTAATGCGTTCTGATCGTCTGTTTTAGGCAGACTCAAAGTACTTCTCTGGTAAAATTATTGCTTTATACAACAGTTAATTCTTTTTGTTTTGATTAATGACTTAGCTAGTTTCTAAGCAGCAACAGTTCCTACAGCTACATTGGAGAAAGTGCATTTTTTGGAACTGCTGGTGAGAAAATAACTGTCCTGCCAGCGCATTTTACAGAATGCAATTAAATCTTGTCCTAAAATAGAAATTGCAGCTTTTAAACACACATGAATTTTTGAGCATCCTGTTCTTGTTTTTCGAATTCAATTGCATTACATACCATGTGAATATCCAGACAAGATAAATTGCCTCTGTTTGAAATTAATTTACTATATAAACACATATTCTCTCTAAGTATCTTTGGGAGCACTCATACTTCTTCACAACTCCTATTAGTAGATCAGACAGTTTTTACAGCTGCATTTTTTTTCAGGCTTATTGCAGTAGAAGTACATTGTGCACATGACCTATCTGTTGCAGAAGCTTGAATACTGTTGTGTTTTTTCTGTCTAAACCAAAAGCAGAAAACTGGCAGAGCTAACTCTGACCCAGAAGATGAGCTGTTTGAAATGTGATGAACAAACACAACAAGCAACCCACTGCTTCCACTTCCTCATCAGTCTCATGTCACTTAGCAAGTAACAGGCAGAAGTACATCTGCAACGAAGTACAAGCTGCTGATTCAACCTGTGCTTCAAAGAACCAGGACTAGGGCAGAGGAACACTAGGGCAAAATCCTGGAGTTGCCATACTTTTTTAAAAAAAGCCTTAAAATCTTTAGCTTTTCTTTGGAAAACAGCATGAACTCAGAAAACAGAACAGCTAAATTCCAGGTCATTATGCTTTAAATGCAAAAAAAGCTGGGAAACAAGTCTTTAAGAAAGTATTTGAAATTTATAGCAGGAAAGATGATGCTTTTATTTCCAATTGCCAAAAGTTGAAGCGACATGTGTAAAATTCTTTAAAAAAATACTGCATGGGATGAAAAACGCTAAAGTGATAGATTTTGAGAGAGCACCTGCCAGAGATTTGGGTTCAACTGAATAAATTGAACATATGGATTTAATTACATGAAGTGAAAAGAGCTTGGCACACAAGAGTTGCACTTCTGTAAAAGCCAAGGAATATAATGCAGAGGAGCCAGGAAAAGAAAAGAAAAGAAAAGAAAAAAAAAAGTCTTTCAAACTAAGGTTGAAAGTGAAAGGGAAGATCAGAATTGCGGGATCTTGTGTCCTGTAATAACGGGAAAGTAAATTTCTCAGAGCATTCATGAATATATCTAGAGCTTAGTGCCATGTTCCAAAAATAAATCAGAACAATCTGTGTACAGAAAAGGTTAACAGCCAGTTTGCTACTATAAACTTACTTGGTTTTGTTTCCAAATCCTATTATTGTGGATTGTCGGTCTCAGTTGTGGCTTTTGTTGTTTCTTAGGTTTGGTTTTTTGGAGGGGTTGTTTTTTTTTGCTGGTTTGTTTTGTTTTTTTAAGAAGAAACCTCTTCTGCATCAGGAGATAATTTTATTAGCACAAAGGCCATCCCAGAAATGAGTAAAGCTATCTACAACAAACACCAGGGTCTTTTCCAGAAAGGAACACTGCTCAGTGAAGGACACTGGCCTTCCCACGACAGGGCCAGCCAACACTTCAATAGCTTCCCCTCCCAGTTCCTTAACAGCCATGTGGTATGTGGGGACTCTGATTTTCACTTTTAACATCTTGCTTGCCAAGCCTTCAGTTTGACTTTGATGCTTTATGCCAACATTTTCTTCTCTTTCCCAGCTTCTGGCTGCTGTTGCACATCTGTGGACGTCTCTTTACACTCTTCCCAAAGCTTTCAAGATTTGGAGCGAGGTGAGAGGTCTCTCCTCCATTACTTTTGTTTGGAATGGTGCAAGCCAGAAAGTAACTTTACTTTGAGATTTGAACTTGCTTAAGAATTTCTAGGCACATTATCATTCTAATTCCTTGCAAAAGATCCATGTGAATTCCTTGGTTTCAATCCATTTAATCTTCAGATGCTACTAGATGAGGTAATTTGATAATCAATGACTTTATGATATGCACTTGGACTGATCAGAATGATAATTTGAAAATAGAAGATGGGGGAAACTACAGACCAGTGTCACCTCTGTGCCTGGCAGGGTCATGGAATAGATTCTCCTGGAAATCATGCTAAAGCACATGAAAAACAACAAGGTGGATGGTAACAGCCAACACGGCTTCACTAAGGGCAAATCAAGTCTGACCAATGTGGTGGCCTTCTAAGACAGGGTTACAGAACTGATGGATAGGGGCAAAGAAGTTGATGTGGTCTACTTGGACTTGTGCAAAGTGTTTGACACTGTCATGCATGACATCCTTGTCTCTAAACTAGAGAGACATCAATTTGATGTATGGACCACTTGGTGGATAAAGAATTGGCTGGATGGCCACATGCAAAGAGTTGTGGTCAACATCTCAGTGTCCAACTGGAGACCAGTAATCATGAGTTGTGCCCCTCATGGGTTGGTCTTGGGACCAATCCTCCTCAATGTATTGGTGACACTGACAGTGGGGTTGAGAGTACCCTTATCAAATTTGCTGATGACACCAAACTGTGTGGTTCAGTTGATATGCTGGAGGGAAGGGATGCCATCCAGAGGGACCTTGGTATGCTTGAGAGGTGGGCCAATGCCAAGCTCGTGAATTTCAACCAAGCCAAATGCAAGGTCCTACACCTGGGTTGGGGCAATCCCAGGCACAGCTACAAGTTGGGCAGAGAAGAGATTCAGAGCAGCCCTGTGGAGAAGGACTTGGGGGTGTTGGTTGATGAGAAACTGATGAGATGGCATCAGTGTGCGCTGGCAGCCCAGAAAGCCAACCGTATCCTGGGCTGCATTAAATTGAAGGAGGTGATCCTGCCCCTCTACTCTGCTCTTGTGAGACCTCACTTGGAGTGTTGTGTGCAGTTCTGGTGTCCTCAATATAAGAAGGAGATAGAGCTGTTGCAGCAAATCCAGAGGAGGGCCACAGGGATGATCACAGGGCTGGAGCACCTCCTGTATGAAGACAAGCTGAGAAAGTTGGGGCTATTCAGCCTGGAGAAGAGAAGGCTGAGTGCAGACCTCATAGCAGCCTTCCAGTATCTGAAGAAGGCCTACAAGGGTGCTGGAGAGTCTTCAACAGGAATTGTAGAGACAGGATCTAAATTTAATGGGTTTAAACTTAAACAGGGTAAGTTCAGGTCAGATATAAGGAGGAAGTTCTTTACTGTGAGGGTGTTGAGGTACTGGGACAGGCTGCCTGAAGAAGTGGTCAATGCTCCTCCTCCGGCAATGTTTAAGGCCAGGTTGGACAGAGCCTTGAGTGACATTGTTTAGTGGGAGGCATTCCTGCCCATGGCAGGGGGCTTGGTATTAGATAATCTTAAGGTCCTTTCCAACCCTAACCATTTGATGGTGCTATTATTCCATAAAATCTTTGGTGATGCTTTTCTTATTTCAATAACCATTCAAATTATCCTTGCAGTTGGATCTTCACTGTATTTCCTTATCTATGGAGTCAAAAAACCATAAAGGTTAATGGAAATGTTATCTTGTCACAAACTTATTGTGCAACCACTAGCCACTTCAGTCATAACCAAAATCAAAGTCTGAACACTCCTAAGTAGATCTTTTTGCACTAGATACTAAATTACTCTTACGATGTTCCAGTTACATCACCTATGTCAATGGCCCAGGAACTGCAGTTTCTCAATAATTTTATGCTTCCCTTTTTTCCTGGAATCGTCACGGAATGCTAAAAATAGTAAAAATACCAGGATGTTAAAAATGGCACTGTAAGACAAATCTGAAAAAAATTGAGGTTTTAAGCTCTCAGTCTGATTATTTCAACTTTACTGAGGATCAAAATCAACCTTGTGTTTAATATGAAGTCTTTAAAGTTCATCTGTATATTATTTCTTCATCCAGGTGTGGGCTCAGGACTTCTAAAAAAAGACTGACACATAGAGAAAGACAATCAAGCAAACAGGACTGGCAGTGCCCAGCATAAGTCTGAGGAGCTGTGACACACCACAGTAAAACTATACAGAGCAAGGCTGGGTGCTGACTTTGACCAACTCTATCTTTGACCTTTACTCAGTCTTTGTAATTATTGTGATTTTCTTTCATTTTATGGTGGTTTTTCAAAATGTATCTGCAGTTTACAAACGCTCTGTTTACTTCAGTAGGAAGAATCCAAACAAACAAGGAAAAAAAAAAAAACCAACAAAAAAACCCAAGCCAAAGCACAACCCCAAAGCTTGAAACTGTATATTAGAAATGCAGCAACAGCCAAATTCTGCATGCTCAGAAATCTCTCTTATTCCCAGCCATGTGTTTGGAAGGGAGAAAGCAAACAAAGCTGGCCATGTTTCTATGCTGCTTCATTCGACCCTGCCAACCCAACCAATGCCTGTTAGTGTCTACACATATACCCAGGCAATCATGTACCAGCTTCCACAGATGGACGGGTCTGCTAATAAGCCCATGTTCCTGAAGAGCTGATGAAAGTACTGTGCAAACTGGGTCTGGACACCCAGGCTGCCTCCCTGCTGGAAAGGGTCGAGCTCCCACTGGACTGAAAGACAAACTACTATTAAACAAAGGCCGTAGTATTTTTGTATTATCCATAAAAAAGATACGAGATTTATACTACTTACTTCAGAAGTAAAACACAGATAGGGCTGAAAAGCCATTTTTTTGTCCTTTTAGTGGAACATTGCTTTATGATCTGAAACCAGCATCTGCCAAAAAGGTTTTCATTGACATGTATAAATGAACCATGCTGCAAGACTGAAAAATTAAAGCATTGTTTATTCAACTACATGCTGTGCCCCTGCTCTATCTAGATAAACAAGATGAATAAACTTCTGAAAGCTCTCAGTCTGAAGAGCCTGAATCCTACTATCAACTATTAAGTTAAATATTTAGAAGGCTACATTCTATGAAAGGATATTTCCGAGGACCTGTGCTTCTTCAAAAGCAGCACATTTAAAACATTTTGGTATTTTAAACAAACTTACCTTGACATTTTTAAGAGCCTAAATATGTCTGCAACTGAATTAACTTTCCTTTAATGTTTTTCCAGCATTTTTTATGTGGTAAAATATTTGATTTACATTAACCAAACAGAATCATCCAATAAATAAGAAGTAGTGTGTCTGACAATGTAAGATTTTCTTACCTGAAATCACAGGCAATACAAACCAGTGTGGAATTCCTCTCTACCTTACCCACAGCACTGTGACTACTTGTAGTTTCATAGCAGAATACAAAAACTTTGTGCTTTTGGGCTGCCATCACAGTCACCTTAATTGTGCAGAGACTACTCTCTTAGTACTTCCATGACACTGACAGGGGCATAACTAATTTTACTTGTAAGGAAATACTACAATATGTTAATGGTGAAAGTAGAGGGAGACTCAGACCCAGGACCAACAGTATTTACAATTGGAAAAAACTACAACAACAGGCAAAGCATATGTACTTGAACACAGAAACCACCTGGCAAGTGTCACTTTACAGTCCAGCATGTGCAGAAATGCTTTCAGAAGTGATGAAGTTTACAGCACCACTGGAATCATATACTTTTACTACATGAGAAACTGGCAGGAACAGCAGCTGCAGGTCAAAGCTTCCATTGGCCAACTACACCCTATTGGGGAAAGCTCATGTATTCAGAGACTGAAACCAGAATATGATACGTATTTGTCACAGGGACACCCACTGCTTTAGCAACTTCAATTATCAGCACTGAAGCAAGTGCTTCATGTTTACATTTGGCCTTCGGACAGAGATTTTATTTAAAAGATTAGCCAAAATAAATTATGAGAAAAAATGTATCCCACATAAATTTCTGTCTTCTGTGACACAGAACACAAAGCCTATGGAACTATTCTCACTTTAAAAGCACGAAACAAGTAAAAAAATATTGTCCCTGCTGAATAACAAAGCAAAGGTGGAAGAACTTAAAAACCAGATAGACTATTTACTCTTTCTGGGGAAGCAAAGAGGGTCAGTAATGACTGAAATTTCCACAGCTCATGTTAAGAAAGACATAGACTCATATGCTACAGAGTCAAAGAGTGACAAACTCTAAAAAAGATCTGTTTTGGAGGAGGGCAAATGCAGTAAGAGCAATTTTGCAGGCCACCTGCCCCAAAACAGAGCCAGTGTTTCACTGCTCTCTGCTCTACTACATGATCACCCTGGCAATGCCAGTGCTCTAGAGAGATGCATAAAAATTGCTTAAGAGAACGTTTGTTGTTTTTTTTTTTTCAGTGTTTTAGGTAGTTTAGAGTTGTAACTATGAATTCATTGCAGCTCCACAAGCTGAGATAAAAGGTGCAAAAAAGCTTTAATCCAAATATAAAAGTCCTAAAGGAAATTTATGTCAGCAGCAACCTACTTGCTGGCAGAAGTGGTTTACAAATACTGCAGGACTGTAGCTCCCATGGCCTTGGCAAGGGAGGCAGTTGGGCCAGAGCTGCTTGTGCAGAGGTACAGCCCTTCTCTGATGGCCCTGGAGCCTTTTGGGCCAGCTTTACCCTGAAGAGTTTGAAGGTTTCCACTCTCCTTGCCTTCTTTCCATGCTCCATTATTTTTAGAAGATCAGTGCTGCTACACCTCAGCCCTGCTTTCTGTGCTACACTGTGGAGCAATGCCTATCCAGTGATGGTGTCTTCTTTTCCAAAGGTAACCTTTGGGACTCTTTCTGGGTCTTTAATAACTTTACCACTACCAAAGCAGCATAAAGGAGGCTTTATGGTACATGTTATTGACCTATTTCTTGATATTTATTTCTACAGAATGACCTTTTCTTTCCCTTAAAGTTTTATACTGATTATTCCAACTTTTCTCAAAGTATTATGCCAGAACTGGAAATAAAAATGGAGGGTGATAATATAAATGAAGATCTGACACCTCTACTTTTAACAAGGCAAAAAGGGCTCATTTGTCAATCCTCTCTCTTCCAGAAGAAGAAAATAGCTTTTTTTTTTTTTTTTTCCAACTCTGCTTTCAAAGACAGGTCAGAAGGAAGACAGCTGGCAACGAATATAGTGTGCTACCTGTTCTCTTCAATCTACTGCTGTAGACATTCATTGAAATATCAGGTTTGGTCCTCTCTCTAACAGATACAAAATTGCTTTTGTTGAATTTATCAGTAGATCACTTGCTATTTATGAATGTGTTTTTTTCATAACCACTGTTTAAAGAAACAGCAAAAGTCTCAAAATGTGCATACTCAGTTTTCTGAAGTAAATAAAATATCTCTTTATGAATAGTTTTACTTGACTGTATTTGAGGTCAGTCCATCCCTCTTCTTTATAATTCCACTATATTCTTGGAAAGCTTATACAAACTCTTCAACTCTTTTAAATCTTCCCTTGTGATTTAGCTTTCATATAACCTCTGATTTTCTTGGGTTTGCCTTTTATTTTCAGAAAGGATTCAGAAATAAACCCTTTCTCAAAGCCCCTACATGAAAATTATTGAAAAGGCCGCCAAAGTTGACCCCAACTACATTTACTTCCATGGTTCATATGGCACAAAGAAGCCATACTTGGGAATTAATTACTCTCTGATAACAATTGCAGCACATCTTGTTCATCATCTTGCTCAAGGCCAGGTTGGACAGATCCCTGGGTGGCATGGTTTAGTGGTAGGTGTCCCTGCCCATGGCAGGGGGGTTGGAACTAGATGATCTTAAGGTCCTTTCCAACCCCAACTCTTCTATGATTCTATGATTCTACAGACTACACCTATTTGATAGCCTAACCTGCAAGAATACTGATTAAACATCAAAGCACTGACCAAATCAAGGTATTTGAGCAACTTGCTCATTTTTTACAGAACAACATAAGAGAAGTGACAAAACAAGTAATTACTGCCTGACCTCTGTCTCTTTAAACTTTTTTTGAAGTATATCTTTGCTTTGTGGAATGGTTATTGTAGGTGTGTACTTCACATAAGCCCTTAAAATTGGAAGCTTGTTACAAGCAGGCATTTTGGTGATGAATACTGACACCATTCAGGGCTTTCAGCGCAAGCCTCTTTCTAGCACCTGCTTACCCAGTGAGAAGCTTTCTGTACAGCAGCACTTAGCATCTCTCCTGCAGTGACTGTGACTGAAAATGGCTCCAGTGATTGAGGTATTTCTTCTGGAGAGGCTGTCTCCAGGTCTGATTGTGGCACAGGGACACAAAACTACTAAATAATCCCTCTACTTAACTTCAGTTGCCAACACTTACTCAAGTCAAAGGGGAGGTTGTCTTAGAAAGTTATATGTGCACTGGCTGCCTATGAACTATGGCTACATTACTCTGTCTTTCCTTTTGAATTCAGCTGTACTTGTCTGACGTAAAACAGGGCAGAGAGAAGCAATGATCCATCAGAGCATTTAAGCACTTCTTTAGTTTGCAGTCCTTGCACTGTTCCATTGGAGTTAGTTACTCTTTTCTGTATTTGGACTTATGGATATGTAGTTTGTCAGTTTGTCCTTACCTTGAGTTTAAAGAGTTTTGACACCTCCTTCAATGTTCATGTAAATTGATACAGAATTTTAACAGATTCATAAAATCCAACCTGTGGTATTTCTGAATATAAAGCAAAGAATATAAAGGAACCTTGATTTGGACATAATGGCTGAATTATTATGTGAAATCAGAGACTGACATTTTTCCTCCTCTCAATGTCCATTCCAACTAATTTGTATATTGCTTTTTTCTGGTCTAATAAATCACAGGTAGCTATGTAGGCTGATGTAATGTTGCTGCAATGCTCTGGGACAAGTGCTGTTAGTTATAAAGATGAGAGTGTGTAGGCAAGAACTCATTAGCATTAACTAATGAATCCTCTAAGAAAGTCACACACAACCGAAACGAGTGTAAGTTACTAAAGACTTCAGGCTTTCAGAGAAGGGCTTGTTTGTTTATGTTTTGATTGAGTGAAACTATTTGCTGCTTTCCTTGCTCTGTAAAAGAGTACGTTTTAAGCTGAGCTATGGTTTATGAAAGACCTTACTTTTATGTGGAATAAAAGCCAGATTTGCCTGAGAGTGATCTGAAATGCAGTCTCACTGTGCTGTAGCAGTAATAAAACAATATCATTCTGTAGAGATATATAGGTGTACTTTTCTGAATAGATGAGTGACTTCATAGCTCCTAAAAGCTAACTGAGGTAGGTCTTTGTACTTTTAAAAACAATCAGTCCCTTGAAGACCTCAGGGAAAGCACAGATGAGCTTTGGCTTCTGCTGAGGTTCAGAAATGCAATAGGTTGCAGAGCGTGAAAGTACTGCGGAAAGCTGGCATGAGCCACTCTCTTGTGAAGACTGATTCCCTTAATTTCATACTGTCCTATAGCTTCAGAGAGCTCTTCTCATTGTTTGTTTAGGGAGCATTTTTTTCTTTAGATGCAGTGATCCTCTCTACCTTCCCACTTGAGAAATGGCCTCTATAGGGGAAGGACTGTGGTTATTTATTTTTTTCATTCTTCATCGCAAGCTGCGTGCCTTTCAGAAATCAGTGGGTCAGGAAGAAAGACAGGAGGCAGCATCTTCTCCCAAAAGCTGCTAAGCAAACTCAGCGTAAGAAGCTTCAAGAGGCTTCAGGGGCAAGGAAAATGAATCTGGAAGCTGGAATCCACACACTTTGTTGCAGTTCAGAAAGTTATGGAGAGTCAAAAGCTAATCCTAGAAGCAAGAGGCAACTTGCAAAGACTGTCACAGCCACATGCCAGGACTTTACAAGCCCATTTTATTTCCAACTGCTCTTGCTTTGTTGGTTTGAGTTTCACTTATTAAAGAGTTTGAAATTTTGGTCTAAACAGATCTCCCTCAAAGCTCTGCTTGAATCTGTCTCCGAGGGCTATAGAGACCTGGCCAAGCATGCAAGATTACACAGCATTTCCAGGGAACACTGTCCTGGCAATGAAAGAAGAAGAAAGCTGAGGATGGCTCATAACATCAATAATTTCAAAAGGAGCAAAAGTGAGAGTCCTTATGGAGGAGAATTTGGGCACAAGAGAACTGGGAACAATTTCCAGCTTCACCATGTGGCAATTCACTTAATCCATCTCACAGTCTATGCCTCCATCTATACATTGGAGATGCATGCTCTACTTCCTTGAACTTTTTTGTTACTAACATGAATAACATTAATTCACTTATTGCTATGTCTCTGTAGCAATTAGAAAAGGGGGTTAAAACCTTTTGTTTGAAACCTTTTCAGAAACCTTATCAGAATCTCCCTTTCCCTCTAGTTTCAGTTTGAAGCCACAGAGTTAGAAGTTATCTCCAAGGTGTGGTGAATTCTTCCTGCTTAACTCATCCTCAACAGAATTGGAGGAAAGAGCAGGTTCCCTAACAAGTGCACAAGGATGTATAAGGAGAAGATACATCTCCCTCTTTCTGTTTTATTAAGTCATAGTTACGCACCTAAATAAACATATTTTTCCTGCCAAAAAGTCTTGCTCTTCTTTCAGGAATAGGATAGCAATACATGTTTTGACCATGGGGGAGTAAGAACATTGGCAAGCTCTCAGGGAGTAAATATGATCATTGCAGAGTGCACACTATGCACACTATGCAGAGTGCACACTATGCGCTGAGCTACCTTCAGAAAGTTGGCTGACTTAGCATTACGCAATGCATACATATAATAATTACAATAAAACATTGCCAGTATGCATGGAGTAACATATCAAGTAAACCACATACCAACATAAATAAATGAGACTCCAATATTAATAAAGTACATAAGAAGCGTACTTCTAGCATTAGTAAGCATATGCTATGTTCAATCTGGATTTAATTGAGGATTCATTTGAGAATTTAAGTTAGGCAACTAATCCCAATATCTCTTGATTGAATAGAATTTTCTCCGTGCTTCTCTTTATTTGACCGGAAAGTTATATGTTTTCATTAAAAATCTCTCCTAATTGAGATAGCTTGGAGTAGAAAAGAATTTCAAATAAAGCTGATTCTTGAAAGAGCAGTATGAAAGCAGATCCTTCACTGGCCTACACTTCAAAACATTTATAAAACCACAAAATAGCTCATGACACAACTAGGTTGACATTCTGCTCTAAGGAACTATTACTATAAACGTTCATCAGTAGGCAATGACATATTGTGACAAGTGTGACAAGTATATGAAGACTGCTCTGTCCACCCCTCATACCCCTGGTATGGCAAACTGAATAATTTTTTGTAAAATACCAGGATATGTTTCTTAGAAAACCATAAAAAAAATAAAATGTTAAAAATCTCTCTTTTTAAGGGACAAAGGGAATGAATACAACAGCTGGCTGTCACAGAGAAAAGCAGTAAAATCTCCATGGAAATAAAATATTTTATAATTTCCTTGATTTTAGCAATTATTGTCTTGCTTTCTAAACCAACAGAATTGTTATACTTGCAAAAGGGCCAAAGTAAAACTGAATACCAACTCCCCAGAAGTTTCAGTTTGGGGATCAAAAAAGGCTGTAAGGACACACCTCCCTAGGCTAGCAAAGAGCTCCACTTACTGGCGGATGCAGCCTCTGAATTATTGCTTCCCACTTAGTGAGCCAAAAGTAAGCAGTGATAAATCAATAAACCAACTGATAAACCCAGAATAAAAGAATTACATTACTTAAAAGTACCTGGTGACAGATCACATCCTCTCAGATATACTTTCTGATTTGAAATTAAACTTCTACCACGAATAAGTACATGGACAAATGTAAAGCAGCACTTAGGCAAAAGCCCTGAAGCAGAGTGAAGTGTTCCAAAGCCCACTGGAGTCTATCTCCTGCCATCAGTAGTTCTTAGCTCAGGTCCAGAACAAAAGTAAGGGGGAGATTTTGATATTCCCAGTACTTTCCGTGAACCCCAGATTATTGTGTTCTGGTATATATTCAGAAAATGAACCCAGATTATGTATAATCTACCTATGTTTTGGCATACTGTAGTGCACAATATATGCAAGCTGCAGCATAATGCTGCAGGGAAAGATGCTGGTCTTACTAAACTGTTTTGTAAATTGCCTTTATGAGTATTCTCCCACATCTTTATCTTTCATTATAACATTATTCTTTTCACCTTTACAACTAAAAGTTGAATATAACCAGTAATTTTACCCAGCACTTCTTCAAAAGCACCTCATCAGTGTTCACTCATGTGGATGAAATTACATTTCATGGTGTACAACAGGGTATTTTGCATGTAATGAATGTTCAAAACCTATTTTGCTCAATGGCAGAAGTCAGTATAAAAATATACCACTCCACATTCAGTTCATTAAAAAATTAAAATTGATTTTCAAATACCTTGGAGGATCCTGTGGAATAACACAGTGACAGAGCACTATAACAGTTTGTTAATAAGGAGATAAGAATGATAAATGTTCAGGAGAAACAGAACAAGGACCAGAGATGAACTGAAAATATTTTAAAGGACATTAATCATAAACTATTTATGTACCATCAACTCAAATTACACAAAGCACATATATTACTGGCAGGAAAGTTAATTCAATGAATTTTACCAAGATCGTTATGGAAACATTATGATTTTTTTTTCAATTACCTGTCTAAATTGTTTGGGGTTTTTTTGCTTGTTTTTTTTTGTTTTGTTTTGTTTTTTGTGACAAGGTTTTTCAGCCAATCAGTGAAGGACAGATTGTGACACCTCACTAGCACTTCATACACTGCATTCACAGTCTGCTGTGTCACAAGATAAACCAGCATTATCTTTACCCTTTAAGTCAATGTATACACCCCAATAAGATTGTCCGGAATGAGCCACTGGAATAGCAGTGCTCTCAGTCCTAGAAAGCATTTAATGTGGAAAAATTATCACAGAAAGTGTTCAACAGACATGAAAGCGACCATAACCTAGGTGGTCTCTTAAATTTGGACTTCAATTGTTTTTATCCCAGAAGCATTGTGTAGAGTTTAGAAAGCTCTGTTTTTTCTCTTCCTGTGTTGAGCTCTGTTCCTTTCCAGTCAAACTACTCATGCTTTGGCTAATTGGGTGCAGTTTTCCACCATCATGGTGGTCTGTCTTGTCTTTTACAGGTATATAAACTTTGACTTTTTTTTCACGCATACTTAGGACTATTGTCACTATACTTGAGAACAGTATCAGGTCCACACAGGCATTTACTTAGAATGGACACAGATGGGAAAGTAATAGTATTCCTTTTGTCTGGCCTATTTAATTAGTTCTTTGGCAATACTAGTACAAATAGAAACCTATCTTTCTGGCTCTCCAATTAGCATCTGACATAAAACACTTTATAAAAACAATCTTCAAGGACACATGCATAGAGGAATTAATTTAAGACTCTGAATTAGTGCATACAGAAACTCCTGTTGCATTACCCAGTTCTAAGCTTGCACTTGTTTGAGTGAGAGCAAATGAAAGAATTATGCAGATTTTACCACACAGCAGAAGTATTCTGGCAAGATAATAAGCAACAACATGAGACAGATAAGCTTCCTTTATTTGTAGACAGGGAATTGGGAAGCAAGTTCAATTATTTTTCCCTACAAAATATTACACAAGTGGCCTCTAGAGGGATCCAGGTTGTTGCTTTTCTTCTGAAATCTCTTAAGCTGGTTTTTTTTCCCTACTATTACTTTTTAAAAAGTGAATCATTTATCTAGAAATAAAGATGCAAACATTTTACAATGGGTGGTAGAACTACAGAGTTCATGACCAGCAGGAAGCTTTTTCAAAAATCCAGGAACTGCAAAATCTGCAGGGCAAGGTTCACATTCAGTAGAAGTCCAGACTCAAATAAATTAGCTCTCAGCTCATATCAGATTGGATAAAACAATACAAAACCTAAGCAGTGCCTAGACATTTAGCTGCCTATCTGAAACTCAGCTGAACTGGTGAGTCTGCACAATTAATTCAAGAATGTGGTAAGAATTAGTCTTCTGTTTCTGGGGAATGAGTCAGTATTTTCCACTTCAGCTCCTACAATACTCATGAAAAAGTATATTGCTTCTAAATTATTGTCTCTGTCTTGGGCTTTTTTTTTTTTCTGACTTATTTCACCTCCTTTGAATTTTTACAGCTGTATTTATACTTTTACAGCAGGCTTATACTCAGTAGTTCCAAGTTAAACAAAGAACAAGAATTTCATTCCACAGTGTCTATATTCTATACATTGTACCTTCTGGTTTGACCAAACAATGGATATGACCAGAAGCTTCAAGCCAGTTTCAAAATTCAATCTAGTAAGCTTTTTACTGAATATGCTCTTCATATGCAGTCAAATATAAGTAAAGTAGATGTAATGACTGTAGGCATGGTGAAAAGCTTGTGTACAGGTGTGGCTGGAAGTCCTAGAAATGTTCCCATGCTGTCTGCAGCTAAATTTTCAAGTTCATATTCTGCAAAAAAGGGCTTTGTCAGAAACCCCCAGGTGTATACATTGTATGAAGATACTCAGCTTACGTGTTATTCTTTTATATGGTGGAAGTGTGGGTTAGCTTGTGCAAACAAAGGTAGAGATTGAAAGGGATAACAAAAAGATTACGCCAAGCCCTCCTTGGTCAACACCCTACGATGGGAAAAGCAGGTAACAATCTGCCACTAGAGATGATTTGCTGAAACTGGGCCCTATAAGGAGGCTCCGTTACAGTTTGCAAAATACACCATGATAAAAAGCCAGTCCAAAACCAATTTGGTCCAATGAATTTAAATTTACATAGAATTATATTCCTTCTGTCAGAGTATTAATCAATGTCCTGATAGCACATCAAGATAGAACAACAGTTCTGTGCCATGAGCATTTGGCTAGGGTACAGGAGGTGTTGCTCATGCAACACTGAACACAGCACCAGATCCACAAAGATATTTACTGTTTCTAATGTTCCTTGTTCCAGCATATAACTGCAAATAAATTGTTCTTCCTGACAACAATTTTGTGACAATAATTCATTAGTATCTGGAAGCTTAGTTAAGCAACTCGAACACAAACTCAGGTAGAAAAACTCAATGAATTAAAACAGACTTTAGATACCAAAGAAAGACGTGATTGTCTTTCAGTGAAACCAGTGAGAGCTTTTGTCTCCAACTCAAAAGGAACATTGTGTACTTAAAATCTGCTGATGATTTAAGGTTTTAAATTTCAGTTTGCAATGAAAATAAGAAAGCATTTAATTAAAAATGCTAGTATATACCGGTAAAGTTGCCTTATGCTTTACAGTGTGCTTTGTATACTCTTAGAAAAGCTTCAGAATTAAATATTAAAGCTCCTTCCTGGGGGTAAAATAACAAAACAATAAATCATGAATTGAAGTCTAAACAAGCATTTCTCATTTTACCAAGTGTACTGACAGCTGAATTACTTGGTTACACCTTTTATCATTTAATAATCTAGACCATGAAATAAGTCCTGAACCAACTAGTTTCAAAACAATTATTATAATACTCCACTTAAAGATAATATACAGTGGTTTTCCATTCATGGATTAAGTAAAAAACAATCCCTGCCGAAAATAGTTTCTTTTGTTGTTCACCTTGTTATTCTCACATGCAATTTTCTCTACGCAGGTTTTTTTATGTTACCTATAAATGTAAACACATTTTTTTTTCCTGTAGTTAGAATTCACTGAAATAATTAAAAGGTTATGTTTATATGGTGGGGTTTTTTTGTTTGGTTGGTTTTTTGTTTTTGTTTTTTTTTTACCCTCTGGAACTTGAATCCACATTTCTACTACCTACCTAATGTTCTATTTACGAGTCGTTGGTACTCTTGAGTGATTTCAGTAAAAGGTTTCTACTTAGTCCCAGTCCAAAATTCCTTGATATTTCTCTTAGAACCTCAGTAGGAAAAGAATGGGGTTTATGTGATTTTTTTTTTTTTTTACTACTCAGACTCCACTTACTGTGGCTATCTAGTGAGACTCTTCTCACAGGTCAGGGCTATTTGTCAAAAAAACCTCCAAAAACCAAAAAGACAGAAGTAATCCCTCAGATATACAAAGGAGCATTTCCGTACTGAAAGTAGTAGCATACCATTTCTAGAAGACCACTAAGTTTTTTGCACATGCTTTACAACTTTTACAGCAGTTTACCTTACAGTAGGACTTGGAAACTTCAGTCATGTGAGTCTCTGCTATGTTCACTTCAGAGGTCCTAAAGATCACTGAAGCCAGTTATATCTTATCAGCTGCAATAGCTGTATCTCAGGCCCTACATATGGCCAAAGATGCTGGATTTCTGTCATTACAAACTACAACAAATCAGCCTGGCTGGAGGAAAGAGAGGTTATAAAATCACTCCTGTTTAGAAAAAAAAAACAAAAACCACAACCTCTAAAGGTAGCAAGCATTATTGCTTTGTATTCTCCAACTGGCAAAACAGGGGGAGAAATGTAATAGGCCGCTTTTGAAATAAAATTCAAACCACATGACACGAAACAGTAAACAGAAGAATCAGATGAAGGAATCTGTGGGAACAGCAAACCATTCCTTTCCAACCTCAATTTTTAGTAGCACATCTACTAACAATTGTATATTTTCAATAATGAAACTTAAGTGCTTTGGAGGGCAAGAGCTGTTGGTAGAGTTTGTCTTTATTTTTTGAAATAAACCATTGGCTTATTCATTCTTGCTTCATTATTTGCTATGCACTGTTACATAGGTTGAAAAAATCCAGGTCCACAACATTACATGAAAAGAGAAAAATATTTGTTATAGTGTTCCCTCACTTTGCAGTAGTATTTTTGGAAAAGAGTACATGACTCATAATCTTAAAGACACAAGAAGATATTTCAAAGAATCACAGAATCATAGATTCATAGAGTCACAGAATGGTTTGGGTTGGAAAGAACCTTAAGATCATTTACTTTCAACCACCTTGCCATTGCCAGAGACATCTTCCACTAGACCAGACTGATATTTCTATATCCTCTTTTTACATAAGTAATGTTAGTAGCTCTGGTTGCTGGATGAAGTATATAGGAAGTAGGTGCTAATTTTCTGTTATATTTCAGCATATCTACTTCTTTGTTTATATTCTCTTACCTTGTCACTGCCTATTTCGTCTCCTTACCTGCTCTTTGCCACAGACTTTGCATCTCCAGATGAACCATGAATAAAAAAGAAAGGAGTAGAAGAGCTGTAATTTTAAAAGGCAATCAAGGCTGAACATAGAGCCATTCAGCAGAAGCCTAAGGTTGGTTTATGACAGACATAAATAATGCACAGAAGATTACCTTTCTCATTTCCAGAAACCCTTTTCCTCAGATCTTTAGCAGGATTCTGCTATGCAGTATTAAAAAAAAATCTGAAAACAAATTTTCTTTCTATTATTTCCACGACCCACCCCACCCTCATTATTTTTGGCTCACCTGGCATTGTTTCTAATGAATTTCCTTTGATACTCTTTATTCACAGAATGGATGAAGCCAGATTGTGTCAGGTACTGTAGGTGATCCAATTGCTTCTTTTTAATTTGATGTCAAGCCCTAACAAATCTATTACACTAACTTCCATATCTATACATATTTCAAACTTGCCAAACAAGGAATTGGGTTAAAGTTTGAAGAGTAAGGATTAACTTCTGACATTTAATTTGAGTACAGCAGAAATACAGCAATATTTTCATTAAGAAGTTGGCACATGAAAAAACGTGTAGAGAAAGCTTCAAATTGAGGTCTCCAGTGCCTAACTTTTTACTCCAATACTTAACATTTCATTAAACAGCCTTGTAGCTAAGCATGAAAATAATTGTTTTCTGCACAGTGAGGACTAGCACACACAACCAGCAATATTTAAGGTCAACTTTAAGTTCATGGTCAGCTAGCTCAACCCAAATAAGTGTGCATTATGCCTTGCAATTCACAACAGAACTCCACAGTTTTCTTATTTTAGCATGAGCTGACTGGAGAGGTTTACATGATATGGTTTGTTGATATGGGCTCAAGAATAGTCAGTCTTATAGTTGCTGTTACTTGTCAAGCACTAGCAGGAAAGTATCTTAACAAACCCAGGCAGGAGCACAGCAACAGTGATAATGCTGAAAAAAATCTGGTGTTGCATCTCCTACACAAACTCCATCACCACCCTCTGACTGACAACTACTGGTCACATGACTACCTCAACCCCATAGCAAGAGTCAGTAAGAATGGTTCATTTTCTGTAAGTTCATGCACTGTCTTTACAGCTGTCTCACAAACATCTAGTCTCAGCAAATTCAGCTGCAGTCTTGGTTCTTGGGGTCTACAGGTTGCTTATGGCGTGGAATCACTTTGAAAAAAAAGATATAGTGAGAATGTGCATACATATATCTCTTTATTTTAAATGTTGGTTATTTTTTTTTTTTTTTTTTTGCATGAAACAACAAATTCAGATTCTAATTCCTCCCTTCTCACCTGGATACCCTCTTCCTATAGCCACCTTTGGTTTAGCTCAGGCCTTTACCAAGAAATATACAAGGGCCTGAAAAAAACATTCTAAACTTTCATTGTGCTCAGGCACTGGTGTTAGAGAAGTACAACTATAATAACTAAAATTACTCTCTTTCAATTACACTACATTTTTAAGCAGGCTGCCCTATTTAAAGAGTTTATTTATTCTGTCTTACTTTTTCTGGTCAAGTCACTTTGGTTTCACATATTTGGAAGTGTAAAGAGATTAGGCCCCCAGCCTCCTGCTAAGGCTTACATGCCGTATTGACACCAAAATTTCCAGTTTAGTAGAACTGTTGAATTAATGAAAGAAGATAAATGTGCAACATGAAGTGAGGCATACCTCCTTCTCTGTGCAATAAGTTGTCTTCCTCAAGGTGAAACTAGCATTTGAAATTGTACCTCTCGTATATATGTGATTTACCACCATAATTTTCTTTTCTCTTGTGATCCTGGGTGATTTCTTGCACAATGTCTTGGCTATTAATATATTGGAAACTTAATTGTACCACAATTTCCATTTTGCCTGTGATGTTTTGTTTTATTAGGCTAGTGAATTGTGGGAAAACAAGAGACAGGATCTAGTAAACAAATTTACTATTTTTACTAGGGAACAGGAAAACCTTTTTCTCCTAAGGAGTGTTCATGGAATTTTGCTGGAATCCAAGGAAGCCCAAAGAAAACATCCTTATTAACTTAAGAGATGCAATCATAAAGGCAGCCTTGGCACTTTCCTGTGAATTTCAGCCAGGAGCAGCTGTGTTTCTAGAAGAACTGCATGGAAAGTGAATTCAGAGAATTTACCTGATCCTGTTATGTAACTAACAATGTGACTGGTTGTTTTGCCGCTGCATAGGATCAAAAATGCCTTTGCCTCCTCTAAAACATAGTGTACCTTGGAGAAGGTACATGAAATCTCCCTCTTCTACCTGGCTATATATTTTCATAAAATCTTTAGCAATGACTTGCACAAATATCCATGAGACTTCAGTTTAAACTAGTCAATCAGTTCAAAAGTAGGGGAACATAGACAAGCACTCACACACTGCGGGACAGACTGAGGGACGAGAAGCAAGACAGTAATCTCATTAGCATCAACACTTCTCAACAAGACTTGTCTCAAAACAAAAACTAGTCAAATTTGTTTGCTTAAATTTCAAGTGCCTGGTTCAGATAAGCTATTTTCTACAGCTACTAAATGATTATAAGAGTATTTTTACTGGCTTGCCAGCAAGACATTTCTATTTCCTTTAATGAAGATGGACTGTAAAAAACCCAAAGACTTGCATCAAGTAACAGAGATCATGAAGCAGTGTGTTTCTAATGATGAAGTCATAAAAAGTTCATAGAAACATATTAAGATCTCAAGCTAGTCAAAACGTTTTCTTTCCCAATAGAAAACAAAAAGAAATAAAACCCAAGCTTAGAAATGCTGTGAGCAAAGTAGAAATGTAGGTACTGAATTCAAAATAATGAGACTTCATTGTTTCCTCACTAGGAATACTGGCTAATTTAAGCAGTGTTTTCTAAGAAGCAGTCACTTCATGTCTGACTGCCATGCATTCTGATAATCACCAGAGAATGAATAAATTAATGATGTTATATTAAGCAAAAGCAAAGCAATGTATCTACTCATGGTAAATTTTCACATACATCTTTTTAACACATTCCCTGGAGTGACTGAGTACACTGATTTCTACATCTGTATAATGCATACATACATATGCATGCAATATATTATGGCAGTTCAGCTAGCGCTATTTTCCTAATTACAAAAACTCACTTGATTCTTCCCCCATTCATAGAAGGAGTAAGGAGCCATGCAGCCTGCACTGAAGTATTTGCCCTGAGACAATGGCAGTTTGACCCTTAATATTGCAACGGAAAAGGCTGCTGTAAAATTTTACATGCTCAGGGCTAGATCTGAAGCTATACAACTTTATTGCAATATTGTTGCTCACAAGATAGAATAGAAAGAATTATTCTCTGCAATAATGTTTGCATGGATATATTTTCAGGTCCTGAACAGATGAATACTTCAGCGGAGATTACTTTTGAGGTCATTTTACTGATTTCAATCAATCCTTATCAGATGGCAAAACATCATGACAAAATGAAGCACTAACCTAAACAATGGGATTTGTTTTGATGGGTACATGGATATTTAATACAAAAGACATGATGCTGCAGCAACTGTAAATGCAGCACAGAAAATACTTCAGTTCTTACCCTTGAATAGTTGACAATAGTCTGAATACCATAATTTCTGAATCTTTTATGAAGCATTTAAATGAATCTCTATGGTCTCTATTTTTTTCTAATTCAGTGCTTTTAATTAAAAGAGGACATCTGAATTCCTCCTTTAGGTGATATGACATACCCTCAGGAGTTGTTTGCATTTGTATTATCTTCTAAAATTATACTGAATAAAACGCACCCAACCTGAGTTTGAAACACTGTCTTGAAACCAAACTTTAATCACTTAAACAAACTGTGAATAGGACTTAAAAATTATCTCATTTTTTGTGCCCTAATACTAATTGTTCACTTACGCGCACACAAAATAAACAGAACATTCTTAATCAGTTCATTTGAAAGTAGTGCCTCTTAAGCATATTTTCCCAAGCTCAGTTTATAACTGTGAAGTTGACATCCTAAGGGGAAAACATAACTGTTTTAATGTTTCCACTATATAGTCTTAAGCTAATGAGTTTGCATTTGGATTTTTTAATTAACATGGTTTATATTCTTTGTATAAGAAGCTTGTCCAGACTGTCTTAGTCAGAATCTAATATGTGAAGATTTAATGTCATTAAGTGCCTAAAAAAGACTATGGTGATTATTTGGCTGAGTAACACTTGCATTGATAAATTTTCAATGCTGCTGTAATTCCTACTGAAATAGACTATTTTAAGCAACCATACTGAATATGTCTACTTATATATATTGAACGTGAAAGTAAATCATATAATTCAAAATTCATTTGAGTATTAAGGTAAGTCACTACCCAAGTTTTAATTGCATGACTCTTGAGAACATCTGTTTCCAAGTTAAAGACAGAACTGAAAACTTCTTTGCTTTTCAAGTAAAATAAGTCTTAAAATTAGGATGCTGAAGATGCAGGGAAAAAGGTAGTATGGATAAGACACTTGTACCTTTACATTAAGTAAAATACCTTTCAAAATGTGTCTGGTTGCAGGCATGCACTGTAAATTATAATGGTGAAAACCAAATAAATTTTCTATTTTTTTTTTTTCACTGTGGATAAATCTTCCTGTTACAGCAGATGCAAAAGAATTATTTATGCAAGTATATATATCAGTTGATGTGGTTGCTGGGTTCATCAGCTGCAAATGGTATCTAGAGTTGGTAAGCCATAGAAAAGCCATTCTGCTACACTGGAAACAGAGACAGCTGCCAGCATTATAACATTGGAAGTT
The DNA here is from genome assembly GCA_009867235.2 of Psittacus erithacus. Taxonomy (NCBI): domain Eukaryota; kingdom Metazoa; phylum Chordata; class Aves; order Psittaciformes; family Psittacidae; genus Psittacus; species Psittacus erithacus. Next base: position 33,064 of record WYDI02011043.1, read on the forward strand.
AGGAGAAGCCAGATAAATGTGTCTTAATTATAAATATGAATTCTGGCAGGGTCTAATGACTCTCTTTTTGAAGTAAGTGAGAAAAGTCCCCACTGAATTTAGAGAACTTACTGGATTTCAGAAATGAGTTGCAGTATGTAATTGAATTCAAAAGAAACACCACGGGTACTGCCTCTTTTTGAAATGTCTGTTTTGAGCTCTTTGCTTACATTATTAGTGCATTTAAGAGGACTGAGAAAGAAAAAAACAATGTTCACACAATGCCAAAAATGACCACGTATTTCTCAGCCATTTTCAAATGTTAAAAATAAAACTCAATACAAATGCATCAGAAAGGGAAAAAAGAAATTAAGCACGATAAATGTTTACAACAGTCTGCATTGTTTCTCTCTGATGTGATGATTTCTCATAGAAATAATATGCCTGAAAAACCGTATCTGTGTAACATTACATTTGACCAGTTTGACTGTTGCAGCATTACAGCTGAAGGCTGATCAATATTAAATTACCTTGAACAAAGTCAAGTTTACAGCCCAGTTGGACCACTGCATTGTGTCCAAGGTAAAGACATAATTTGCAAGTACAGATCAATTGCCTTTTTTGTTTGATACCTCACATTTTGATCTGTTTTTCTGGAAAAAGGAAATACAAATCTCAGACCCTCTTTACCATTGCCACATAACATGAATGCACTAAGTACTATCCTATCAATAAATAATGTTGACTCTTTCCTTTATAAGAGTAGTTGACCAGGTCACACTCAGTCACTGAAGGCCTCTGAAGCCCGCAGTGTTCCATGTGGCAACTGCATATTGCTCCAGCTGAAGACGAATGTACAATAAGTTTTTCCTTTACTAATTCAGCTATTTGAGCGCTTCTCCACTAGATGTTCCAGACTGGAATAACAAACTAAGGTGAGACCATGCAGGTTTTATTTTCCCACTAAGCCCCTACAGGTAGTGCTCTCCTGCCTTAAGTGAGTCTGTCATTTCTCTAGTAAGACTAGGGTTGAAGTTGTGTGTATATCTGGAATAAGTTTATCAATAAACACAGTTCTAAAAGTCTTTTCAAACACATTTTAACACAAAACCCCGTTCCTGAACTTGATTGTACCACAAAGCTTATTGTAAAGACATTTCTGCCATCAGAAATCAACATGCAATCTCTTTTTGGCAGATCTCAGTCCTACCTGTAGTACCTACTCAGGTACTACCTATACTGAGATTTCAATCAATGCTGTTAAATGGTTGGATAAGCTGGCTTGCTTTCTTGACTGTACATTTAGTTCTTTATAATGAGTTTTAACTCAAACCGATCCAAACCCACAAGACACTGAATATGGCCTTTCCACACCACTGCACAGACACCTTTGCAAGGTTGGCATGGGTAGTTACTGCTGTCTGCCCTCAAAATTATAATATTTATGAACAGCCCAGATATAAACACATTCTTAAAATAAACTGTTCATTGCTTTGTTAGAGTTTGGGTGTTCTGTATTTTAAAGGATTAAAGCCTATCATAGATACGTATAATTATCCTGTTTTAGGTTCAACTGTATTATTAAGACAGACCTATCAAGATTTCACTGGTAGAAAAATCAACTGGAGTGACAGTTCCAGTTGCTTTTTGATATTTACTTCATGATGAACCAACACTGCCATGACCGATTTTGACACATTCCTAGTGAAACAGACTTCCTGTTAGAATCCCAGGTGAAACAATTATGTTCTGAAAACAAACATTAAGCTTCCAGTTATTCCAACACCTGAGGTTACATCTGGAATGAAAATCTATTTATAATCTATTACATTTACTGATTCATAATCGGTTCCCACACTATTTAAATCTAAAATCAAAATAGAAAATTAAATCACATTCAGAATTATTACAAACAAATACATTATTTGGTTTCTTACTCTCCCTCCTCCCCCATCTGTTGAAAAATTCTGATTATGAATTTTTAATTAAATGTAATTCTGGTCCTTCTTTGCTTTCTACTGCTACCATTTGGAAAGTGCAGCATTCAGTGTGACAGTGAATACAGTTTGGGGTGGGAAGCATTTCTCCTGGTACTTTTGGTATGACAGTTATAATCTCATAGATCTCCCTTTCTAATTAGTTCACCTATCAGCATATCACATTAATTCCTTTGACTGTGCTGCTCATTAACAAAACAGTCACCAGTCTCACCTGACAGCTTCTTGTTGAAAGGTGTCTTCCCAAAACAGTATTCTTGCATACATCAAAGTATTTTTTGAAAGCTTTTTACAAATATTTATAGCAGTTTTACAATTTTCCTCATGCTTGCACCAGTAGGAATGCAGGCTGTTGAAGCCTTTAACCCTATTGCTTTTCTAGGAAAAAAAAAAGGAATTATTCTGGTTTTGGTTGAAATTCATTCCATCAAATTTGACCTACTAAACTGTGAAGCGTAAGTTTTACTCTCAGTCAACTCAAGTCATTCCTCATATGACAGACATGTGGGATAAACTGGCCTCTGGAACTGCCTGTGTCTCTCTATTTTGTAAGGCTAGAACACTCAACAGAGAGTGCAGTACCTTCAGAAGGTGATTTTTCTCATTTTAGGATTTAGATATCTACAGTTAGGTAAGATGAGACCAAATACCTCTCTCTTCGGTACTCCTAAGCTTGAGCTTCAGGTATCAAACTTTTTGTCAAAGATTAAGCTTGCCAACAGATGAAAAATTCAGAAGTGCCCTGAAGAAAGGTGTTCTCAAGATTCTCAACACATGAAACACTGTAGACCTCTGAAAGTTACTGCCCATCAAAGGCTGTGTAGTGTTCACAGACCTTGATAGCTACACAGAATATACAGCCCAGTTGATAATACAACAGCACCTCTTTCCAATGCTCACACTTAAGAAATGAGTATGGCCTCACTCAAACCTTTTTCACCTCGTTTCTGTGTATCTTGTCCCCTATTTTTATATCACTGTTACTACTCTGCACTTTCTTGATATGATGATTTAATAAATGCCCAAGGGGTGGCTGGATACTGCAGATATTTCTTATCAGTATTTTTCATTCCACAAACAAAATAAATAAATAAATAAATAATAAATTAGGGTCTGGAGTTGGTAATGTCATATCTGAAATCTGCTGCTATGATTAGGGTGCCTTTCTTCCTCATGCAACCTGGAGTTTGTTATACACAGCTCAAGCTGTAAATTAAAAGATACTGGGTGACTCAAAAGCTATAGAGAAAATGCAATTATGCAGCTTCATCTTAAAGAATACATGCAGAGGGAAATTAGGGATGAAAGGCTTATTAAATTGTCTAGTTCAGTCTCTGCCATCATGGGATTATTCCTTGGAATGTATTCTACAGCACGTTATCGAAAATTCTTTCCATATGTGATTCTGCTCTGGAAAGAGCCTGTAAAAGTGGTCTGGTACAGTGCCATCCTGATTGAATCAATGATTTCTCTCTCACTTACACAAATTTTAAAGAAGCAATTTTTCCTGTCTATTGAAGACATCCCCTTCTTCGACTATCAGCAGTATCGCTTGTAATAGATGCTCCATGTGGCACCCTCACCTTTATTTGCATTGTGTAACTCCACAGCTCACTCCTATTGCCTTAGGCATACTGTGATGCAGGAAAGACGGTAGAGGTAACAGCAGAAGTAAATGCTTTATGAGAGACAAAGCAATACAGATTCTTTGCATTACACACATGTGCACTGAGACTTACAACATTAATCCTCCTCCTTCCACAGCTACTCCTCTCCTATTTCTGAGACCACAGATTCTGAATCCTGACCTAATGAATCCTTCATTATTATCAAATTCCTTCTGATATTACTACTGAAATTATCCAAATATTACTACCACTCTTCCCCAGAGACCTGCCTTAAGCTGTGGGTGATGGAATGGGTAAGTCACCTGAACCCTGAAGTTGCTGAGATTATTATTCTGCCTCATAGTAGGCTGGTTTGCTATTAGTTTAGTGCCCCTTCATCTCTTTGACTCTAAGTGTGACCTTTTCATTTTTCTCTTTGATTTTATTCATAGTTCTTTTATTTTTCCATTTCACAGTTTCACAGTCCTTCTAGGACTAGAACATAATTTTGATTTTCTTGACTAGAGTGACCAAACAGGCCACACTTTTTTACTGGGTAAGATTTATCTTTGTCAGTTCTATAGGGCTTATTTCAGGGTTTATGTAAGTAGTCCTCCTCACCTTATTATCAGTGCCCATGCTTTAAGGTCAGATGCAGGATGGGTGTGAGGGAATGACACTCATGCCTTGCTGACTGCATGCCCCTCAGATCACTGACTGAAACAGTTCATCTGGGATCTTCTCATGATTCTCAGCCAATCAGTCATTTATTTTTTTAAACAATCCCCTGCCCCGTTATTAATCAGATTCTTGATCTCTGAAAATTTTGTAGCTCCTCATTTTTATGCTGATTCCAAACCAGTCCCAATTCTAATGCTACCAAACTACCTTTTAATTACTTGCAACCACAAGGTAGTGTTACTTTCTCATCGTGGCCGGGGGATGTTAGCAGCTCTGTCTCCATGACTTCAGCACAAATCATGGTTTTTTTCTCAGTCTTCTCTTGCCTGTCAACATTAGCTTTTCTGAGGCTCTTCACAATGTCCTTATGCTGTTTCCACACTGTGGCAGGCAGGTAAGCACAAAGCATAACACAGGCATCTTTGGGAAACATGACATGTCATCTCAGCTTGAAGCCTTCTTGCAGACAACCTGTTCAGTCTCTCTGGTGTGGTAATTTGATATCAAATGTATAAATGTGGAGAAATGAGGGCCCTGAAAGCTGCACTTAAGTGCACCTATGTTTATGCTTGCTGCCTCTTTACTGTGTGACCAGTCAGCTTTAAAAATGGAGTGTAGGTTTAATGGTCGTTACATATAGATTCCCTGTCACCAAAGCAGAGTTACACCTCTTCAGTTCATTGCAATAATTTTTTCTCATAATCACAACAGCATCCATGGGGATGGAGTACTTACAGAAATCCCACGTCACACTTAGCTGCTGTCTTTTCTAGGCTGAAGCTCATCTTGTCTGTTGTAGATTCCTCTGCCTCATCTTTTATATCTTATTTTGCCTCATCTTTAATATCTCGAAAGAGAAAAAGATAACTTTGTCAGTCCTTATTCTCACTGCAGGCTGCACTGCAGCCTGAGGCTTCCAGGTGCATTCCAGAGAGAGAGAGGGCAGTGCTGACTTGCTGCGACGGAGAGACAGGACTCTGCTTGATGCAAGCCACGTATCAACTTTATTCATTACACATAGGTACTTACATACTCTTTAAGGCGGGTATGAGGATTAACCTCATTGGTGTTTCACAACTTTTCAAACCAAACATTAGCCACTGATTGGTCATTCACCTTAGCACCTACTTTTATCCATACAAGGAAAACTCCTGCTCCAGCAACTCCACCTGCCCTCCCAAGGCTGCTCCTACACTGACTGCAGCAGTTAAGGCATTAAGCAACACACCCTGGGAACCTCTGCTGTATTTTTTACTCTGTCACAGTCTTGCTGAAGGACTGTGACCAACTCCTGGAGCCTCTTTCTGCTTTGGCTTCACCATTTTTCATATGAAGCTAGAATCATGGAATCATTCAAGTTCGAAAAGACCTTTAAGATCATCAAGACCACCTGTTAAATCTAGCATTGCCAAGTCTACCACTAAACTATGTCCCTAAGCGCCACATCTATACATCTTTTAACCCTCTTCAGGGATGGTGATTCAACCACTTCCCTGAGTAGCCATTTCCAGTGCTTTACAACTACAACCCTTTTGGTGAAGAAATTTTTCCTAATATCCAATATAAACCTCTGGTGACTCTTGAGGCTATTTCCTTTTGCCTATCCCTTGTTGCCTGGGAGAAGTGACTGATACTTGCCTTGCTTAGGACTCCAGAAGTCCAAGGTAGCAGTTCTACTGACCCCGCTCCTTACCTCTCCAAGAACCGAAAATTGTGCATCCACACACTTGAGGAACCTCCTAAGCTGTTCCCTCTCTGTTATATTGTATTATATTGCTGTATTGTATCTAGTAAGTAGATTTCCCCCCCAAGAACAAGAGCTTGCAATTGTAAGATTTTTCCCAGCTGTTATAGAAAAGTTCATCTCATCATCCTGATTAGGTGGTCTATAACAGACTTTCACCATATCTGCCTTGTTGGACTCCCCTCTGAGTCTTACCCATAAATGCTCAATCCTATTGTCACCATCATTAAGCACCAGACAACCAAAACACTCCCTAACATACAGGGCTACCCCACCATCTCTCCTTCCTTGCCTATCCCTTCTGAAGAGTTTATAGCTATCCATTGCAGCACTCCAGTTGTGTGAGTCAGCCCACCATGTTTCTGTGTTAGCAACTATGTCATAGTTATCCTTCTGCACAATGGCTTCCAGCTCCTTCTGTTTTTTGTCCATATGGGTGCAAGGGTGTAGATGCACTTCATCTGGGCTGCTGATGCCACCAAGAAAAAGGGGGAAGAAGCCCTAATTCCTACATGATTATAATCAGGCACTTCCATGGTTTCCAACACATCAATAACCCTTGCATCTTTGCTACCACACAGATCTCCATCCCCTACCTCCACTGAGATGGCAGACCAAAGGACCTTGCTAGCACAGTGTTTCTCAAACACTGATGTACTGCCCAGGCTTATCTCTGCTGAGCCTGGTTTTATCCCTTTCCCCCTTCAAATCTAGTTTAAAGCTTTTTCAACGAGCCCGGCTAACTCTTGTGCAAAAATCCTTTTTCCCCTTTGAGACAAATGTACTACGTCTGTTGCCAGCAGGCCTAGTGTCATATAAACCAACCCATGATCAAAAACCCCAAAATTCTGCTGGTGACACCAGGCTTGGAGTCAGGTATTGAACTCATGTTTCCTCCTTCATCATTCCCTGCAACTGGAAGAATAAAGGAGCACACTACTTGTGCTCCTGATCCCTAATGATATTGGCTTCCCCTATAAAATGCATTCAGGCGTACTGAAGAAAAACAGCTTACAAGAGAAAAGCTATTAATGCTTGGCTGATGCAGCTCTTGCTATATTCGCATCACAATCACAGGAACAAAAGTGTTATATAGCTACAGTGCCTGTAAGCTCACCTACCTGATAGAGGAGGCTCCTTCTAAGCATGGTAGTGAAGGACTCTGAGCTCTCCCAGAACCCCTGGCATCTGCACAAGAACTGCAGTGGGTCTGCCAATACTATAACTTTTTCAACTTTCAGCTTTCCAGAAACTTTCTGGTCCAAGTATTTATTTATTTTTTATGCTAGAGGAGAAAAAAGGAGAGACAATACAAGTCAGATAATTTTCATGTTGTACCATCTGTGATTTTTGTTTCCGATATGGTTACAACAGAAAACTTCTCCTGTTGTGCCACCCCAAAAAGACTGGAAAATGTCCATTCTAATTGTTTTCCCTAGGCTATGTTGTGTGAATGTTCAGCTCCTTGAGGATGAAGCGTACTGATGTAAATTTACTGTGAAAAAGCCACACTGCTGGTGATTGTTGCAGAACTACCACAGAGAAATGCTTCACTGCTCTGCTACCCAGGGGGCTGAGCATTAACTACACTATTGAACAGCAAATGCTTATCATTCCCTATAATTCAAACTATATAAATCACTGAAGAGAGACAATATGCCTGTAGGGAACTCGCATGGTCTATAAAAATGTAAAAATCTGAACTATATTTAGCAGACAGAGCTATACTTAAAAAAAAAATAAATAAAAAATGCAAAAGATAATCTTAGACATTAAACTCATCTTCATTTCAATCTACTGAAGCTTTAGTGGAGTTTAATCTTTTTGGCAAACATTTTAATCTTTAACAATATTGAAAAAAAAAAAAAGGATTAAGGAATAAAAGCTACTACTACTCTGCATTCTCTCTCCTCCAACTACTCATGCAGCACATAGAATGACCTCTCTTAAGCAAAGCACCAGTGTTTTTAATTTACTGAGCAAAATCATTTCTCCATTGCTTAAAAAAAAGCCAAAAACATACCTCCCCTCCCCCCCCAAAAAAAAAAAAAGCAAACCAAAAACCAAAACCAAACCTAATAGAAAGTTTAAAATATCCTGGTTGTAAAACATGTGTCCACTGAAAGTAGAAGACACAGTTCCCTTTGCTTTAAAGGCATAATTTCCTTTTCTTGAAGGACATAGTTCTTCAAATATAGGGCTTATGTAAGGTTCATTGCACTGATAGAAGAAAGGCAAGTTAAAACATTCCTCCAGGGAACTATACTGCAACTGAGGACATAAACTTCCATTTCTGAATAAGCAAACAGTCTGAAGTGGACACAAGTAGCTACATTACTGTCAGTGAATTACTCATGTCTGTGAAGTTAAATAAACATAACCATTTGAAGCATTAGAGGACATTATAACCAGCTGGTGCTGCATATTCCTTAACATATACATAAAATCTGATTTTTCTTTTGGCCTAAAACACACAATAATCTCTGAATAGGCCTCACCAGTCCTCCTGTAATTATCATGGAAAGATTATGCAATTTACTGCAGAGCTGAGGCCTTCAATACTATCCTTCATTAGCGAATTTCTATCAGTAGAGAAATAAAACATGGCAACCTTTAATACACAAATGTAATTGCAAAAAAAAAAAAAAAAACACAACCTAAAAAAACCCCACAAATCCAGATGAGAAAAGCCTTCGGGGAGAACTGGTATGGGACTTTCTGATTGCTCCATGTAGAATACTGAGAGCTGATAAAGGAGATATCTGAGAGCAGAGTTGGAAAATGATCACAAGCAGTCAATATTTCAAAGGGGTCAGAATACATATCAAATAGGAATACTAAAGCTTTTGTTATTATCCATGGACAGCTTAGTAGTTTCCCACTAACTTCTATCCTTCATGAAGATGTTATTTCAAGTAAACAAAGCAGACACTGATTTTTTTAATCTTATAAATGATTATGCCATCAATGATTTATGTATGATTTTTTTTTAACTTACACAGAAGAAATACCTGTAATGATTAGCATTGGATTTCTACCCTTCTACCATAGTTTGTGAGCTTAAAATATGCAACAGTAATGAGGGATTCTTAAACAGAAATATAACTAAGCAATGCAAATATGTTTGAAACACTAAAAGAAAAACATGAAGTACGGCTTAAAAACTGGTTCAGAGGAAGTTAGACAGTCAGAAACAAGTTCTGCCAGAACCAAAAGCAATGTATATACCAGAATAGTTTGTAAGAATTTTGCAAATAATGCCAACATACTCCAGATGCTCACTCAGGGCATCTCTTTATCAAGAATGCAAACAAGTCTTTCCTTCTACATTTGTAATGTGGCTTGAAGGCGTTGCTTTGAGTTATCTTTAAATGAAAAGCAGATAATTATGTGTAAGCAAAATGGAGGAAGCTCAGAAAGCCAATAAAATCTTTAAAGGTCTGGTCTTCTAAAGGCAACTTTCATAAAGTCTGTGGCTTTATCTTCTATGGGCTATTATGTTCATCGGAACAGCAACACTGAGAAAAGAATTAAATATACTAAGAAACTGCAGCAAGAAATGATCAATTTGTGACTCATGGCAAAAAATTAATGTGATACAGCAGTAGTTTAATATGCTGGCAAAACGAACACTTACAAGTAATTCTTCAAAATGTACACCAGCTGCAGAACTCCAGATGAATTTACAATGTCAGTCCCACAGGACTACTCAAGTGAATATGAGCTCATGCTTCAGTATTTTCAGATCAGAGCCATATGCTGTACATGAGCACACTTGCAGTATTAGTACCTTGCAGTAAATTTCTTAGAGCAATATTGAATCCAGTTTCCAGTGCCCACAGTCAGCAGATTTCTGTCACTTCCCTTGGGAGATAACTCTGCAACCTGGATCAGGCCTACAAGATACTATTCTGATACTAAGTTGAAAGTGTCTTCCTTATTTGAAGAAACATTGGACATCCATAACTTTAGGCACCTGGAAAATCACTGGTGACGAATAAACTCACTGATTGAAAGAATCTCTCCTAAGGCTACTCATGGGTGCAAACTGCTGCAGTGCTACCAATAGGAATGGAGGGGTGACATTTCACACCAATGAGGATCTGCTGGGTAGCCTACAGTGTTAAGCTAAGTGTGGTTCAGGTGTAAGCAATTCCTTCCTCTCCTGGCATATCATGAAGTCTTATGCATTATAATCAGACCTTTTAGATTACTTTGATCCTAACCATTTTAGCTTCCCCCTTGAAAAAAAATAAATATCTGTAAGTGAAAAAAAAAAAAAAGATAGGCCTCTTAAAAATTAAATCTAAATTCCATTATATTTGAGACCCATTATTACACTGCATGCTCATTATGTCAGACCCAAAAAGAATATTAAAACTCTCATCATTTTGTTTCTAGCTTTTCTACTTAATTATTACCATAACAGGCAGGTAATCATTATGCTGATTACTCAAGACTGAGATGTAAGTAGCTCACGTCGGGGTTAACAATCAGATAATAACAGTAAGCACTGGTTCTGTATAATTAAGTCAAACAACATGATTTATACTGGTGCAAACCTACCTCCAGAATGAAACATTTTATGATATTACTGTCTTTCTAAACAGCCTTACACTTTGCAAGCATACTGTGTCTGGAGGTTGCTTAAACTCTAAAATTTTAAACTCTAAAATTTTTAATTACATTTCCTTTTTCAACAAGCCCACACTTCACAGAATGGTTGAGTTTTTGGAAGGGACCTACTTTTTAGACCAGAGACCTGGACTTTTTGTCCAACCCTCCTGCTCAAATGAGGCCACACTTACTGATTGTCTTCAGAAACTCCATCACCTGTGCATCGCAATAATCCTGTAGGAGCATGCTGAACTGCTAATGTGACCAATCAAAAAACTGACATGGGTTTTCTGAAAATACTATATTATTTGTGACATAGAAAGTTTCTTGTAGTGACCAATAACTGGAAAGAAGTGTTAGTTGCCATTCTTTACATTTAGCAGTTGTGTAAACACCAGCAGTGCTAGGTGTAAAGCACAGTAAGGCATTACCAAATCACAATCAAATTTATCACAGTCCATAGCTATAACCATTCAAAGAATAGGTAATTATATTTAGTTAAATACTAAAATAACTTACACTGCTGCACCTGTTAACTCAAACTTCTCTTTTTCAGCTACAGGGAAGATGCAAGAAACATAAGATGCAAGAAACATATCCTACATATAAAGGTTCTTTTATCTGACTGATTACTTGAGAGAAGTTCTGGAAGCTACTAGCAGATTTGCATTTTTTCTGAGGGCCAGGTGTATGTCCACATTTCTAAGTTTGAGTAATAACTTACTTCTTGAGTAGTCCTACTGATTGAAACGAATTTTGGGAAAGCGATGGGTTTTCATTTACATGACTTAATGTGGGAACATTTTTTAACATATTTTTGCAGTTTATATGTCTTCGCAGTTTCTTTTCCTTTGCTTCTCCTTTCTTTCTTTTCTTTTGTGTGTCTTTCCCTAAATCATTTTACTCTTAGCATTTTGGTATGACTGCTTGGGCCTGAAAGCACAGGGACAGAAGAAGGATTTCCTCTAGCTGTTACTTATTTAGCCTTTCCTTCCAACTTTCAGAAGTTTCTACAAGGCCCTGCCTTAACATATTTAGCCAGAATAGGGCTTAAAGTGAGTCAGATGCAGAATTCAGGAAGGAAATTCCATGAAAATCCAAGAAGAAACAGATTAAATAAGACTTTAGGGCTTGCTATCTTCCCAGCAACAGAATGCATAGGTCATTCTACCTGTATATTTGTTGCAGCTATGGTTGCCAGTGACATTAGGCTGGGAAAATCTATAGCAGTAAATTTCAGGTAATAAGCTAGAAAGTTCAGAGGAAAGAAAATCAGAGATCAATGATCACTATAGGGGAGGGTCTTTATCCATCTTCAGCATAACGTCTACAGGAATATAAAGTGTATAATATTTTTTCCCTGATTCTTCTTGTACTGCCAGGGTACCAAGTATCTATGAGTTGGATCACAGAATCATTGAATCATAGAATGGTTAGGTAGAATGGTTAGGGTTGGAAAGGACTTAAGATCATCTAGTTTTAGCCCCCTGCCATGGGCAGGGACACCTCACACTAGACCCTGTCACCCAAGGCTGGCCTTGAACACTGCCAGGGACGGAGCATTTACCACTTATTCGGGCAGCCTGTGCCAGCACCTCACCACCATCACAGTAAAGAACTTTCTCCTTATATCTAACCTGAACTTCCAGATTCTAATGCATACTTAAACATTTCAGCATTCCACCTGGCACTGAGGTAAAAAATTCACTTGTATAGCGCAGCACAATTAATGTCAGAAATTGTCCATCAGGACCTATGCTTCATGAACTATTTTTTTTTAGCAGTTTTACAAAATTCTCTCCTTTTTCTACTGTGCATTTTTTACTGTTTCCACTTATTTTATTAATGTGAGCCTTACTGAAAAGGGAAAGGGGAAAAACAAGTATTCTGCAGGGTAAATAGGAAGAGAAACGGACACTAGGCTTTCTTAAAATGTCACTGCTCTTAAGGAGCTTGCGACAGCCAATAGCCCAGCATTATATAAGGCTGGCTTTTAAAAAGGTGTTGTTAAACACACAGTGATTTCTCTTATATTTTTAGATTCCTATTTTAATCATCTCCACACTGAGTTTTGAAAAATATTATGAATTTCTACTTGTTACAATTCTTTGTCATGTTTTATAGCCACTGGAGAGATGTTATCCTGTATAAAAATAGGAACATTACTGCTGTTGAAATTACTGGCATCTGACAGAATCAGTTATTCACTTTAGCAAAAAACTTCAAAGCCCTATGGGAATAATCTGAGTCATTACAAGAACCCACTGTAATGGAATTTGGGGTGCATTTGTGCATATGCTATTACAAAGCATATGTACACATGCACAACCTTTTGGTTTATTTGCATATACACTTTGACTGGATTATCCTATGGGGTCACCACTTACATGTTCTGACCCCACTTGCAACTGTCACCAGAGACATTACAGGTGATGTGAATGTGGCTATGGTACTAAACCAACCAGTAGGTTTATTCTAGATATTAGGTGAAAACATGACACTGGTTAAATTTATAGACATGTAAACAGGGACAACTAATACATATTACTTTTGATGTATTCAGTCTAAAAATTACAGAGAGGATCTAAGTCGCAGCTTTCTTGAGACTGTCCTCTATACAAATTTTTAGCCAGTTAAGATTGTTTACAAATTTTAAGACCATTAAGTATTAATATAAGCACAATTATATGAAGTGCCATTAAGGTAATTTATGCCTCACCATAAAGTTTCAAAATAAAATACTTTTCAAATTTTTTCCCCTATGATGTATCTAAAATGTAACTGACCCATACAGAAAACAGTAGGTAATAATCTTTGGAATCTTCCCACTTTAAATGGATTTCAACTGACACCAGGGGATTTTTTTTCAGCAAATACTTAGTATGATCAGTTATTTAACACCTTCCTTAACATCAGTGTGCTCAGAAAGCATTTTCACGCAGTACTCAGGGTTGTCTCTCTGAAGTCAATCCCTTGGTCTGTTCTGGGCCACTGGGGCCTCCTACGACTGAAGAAATGTGTTGGGAGAGTTAAGGCTAGCGTTTCCTTAGTACAAAACCAAAAGACTGAGAGGAAGAATGGATTCTTAAGTGGGGACAATGGAGTTCTCTGTTCTTGCCTGTACTTCTGTGGTATTGAAGGGTTTTCTCCCTCCCTTTGAAAACTCAGCTAATTCTTGTGATTGGGTTAGGGCTTGAGCCTGTATGTCAGGAGGAGAAGACATCCAGTCAGGCTTATTCTTTGAATTGTTAGCCAGAAAAGGCTGAGGGTCAACCTGCATGGAAGTCACCTTCTCTCCCTTCTGTCAGCTTGGAGCTGGGGGCCGAAAATACGTGGTGATGCCTAAAGTTACAGTTACAGATGGTGCTGACTAATTCAGGAAACACAGCAATGATTCTGGACTGCCTAGCAATGATGAGGAAGGGATTTTCAGCTGTACTGTATGGCTGTAGAACCTTATCTTACTTTTTGGAAGAGTTGGGTGTTGCTGCTTCAGGCCTGACTTATGGCCAGGCTGACCCCTGGGCAAGGCTTGGGGCTGAGCAGGCCAGGATGAGGTGGCCATTTCTCCAGAGTGGATTTAGGAGTAACAATGAAGGATAGCTTAGGGGCACCCAGGTTTCAGAGCGCTGCCTTGAGTCTTTTTTGGTTGTGATAAGTGCTCGGTTTTTTGAGCTGAAATATTTATTAAGGTTTAGATTTCTGGTGGTTTAAGGCTGAGAAGAGATTGCTGTGTTACTTCAGGAGCTTTCTCTCTGTGTTTTCAGGCTGGGAAATTCAGAGAGTGAGACAACTTCAGCAGTAAACACTGAAAATGCTCTTGGGCTTTTCAGTCCTGCGCTTTGTCATTTACCTTCTCCACCACTGACAGAAGCTCTGTTCTAATTGTAAATCTAAATCAGCTGAATATTGATCCCCAGGAGGTCTGATTATATTTGTCCAAAATAATAGAGATAAGTATCTGACTCTAAAGACAACTCTAAACTTCCCCATCTAACAATTTACGTCTCAGACTAATGAGCTCTTAAGTAACTGGGTCAGCCATAAATAGGGTTGTTTGCCAAGACAAGAATACACTAATCTGTTAAGGTCTTATTGCTAGTATCACTGAGAAGTATTACAATATTTATATCCCAGTTTTGAGGATCGATTTGTTGTAGTTAGATTGCTTCTGTTCCTTTTAAAGATATTCAAACTAAAGAGAGCCCAGGGGGTTTCTTTCATGTATTTCACAACACAGAGAAAATACTTAGATTAAAGGCAGAAAAGATTTTGTTTAAATAGTTATGCTATTGACATCAGTTTTTTTAAAGGGAATTGGGATAGAGTGTGTCTCCTAAGAAGAGCTGCAAAACCCAGTATTGATTTCTGGATATTTACCTCAGGAAGGAAGAAAAGACTTTTCTGGTGCTGGAGGTCCAAGGGATTATTACAGATAAAACAAAAAAAAACAACCCACAAGCAGAATCTGCTTGTTCAACAGCTGTCTGATACAGGATAAAACATTCTCTACAACCCGAGTGCACCTTAGAGATATGTAGGCACCTCTGCATTGTATCCCATTATATTACAGTGGCCTTTTTTTTCCCAGCTCTTACAGGAATCCTTTTTGTAACGTGTTGAAGAATAAATGATATATTTGGTGACTTCTCTTCAGCCTTGCCTGACTGAACCTGGTATCCCAAGAGTCTTTGAGAAATATAAATTATAGTAAACCCGAAAAAGGATATGATTTTACAACCTTCCTTCCAAAACTTGTCATGGGAATACAGGAAACACCAGCACTGTAACACTGTGAATTGAAAATGCTCACTCCCTGTTTGCTTAGCTTTGTACATGTTCTTAATTCTGACTGTCCTGTCTCTTCCTGAGCTCCTGCATCAGGCCGTCAGAGAATGAGAACTGGTTTTCTAAGCCGTTAAATTAGAAAAAAACTCTACAGTATACTGCTGTCTTCAGCAGATTTCTGAAGGATTTAAACTGCATTGTCCTTATTTAATCTACGCAAACAAAACCCCTTTGCACAAGATACAAATGAAACAGAAATTATTTCATGAATCTTAATCCATTTTAATGATCTGCCCAGGAAAAAAAACAAAAAATAACCCAAAACCAACAACAAAGCCCAGAATAATTTACAGCTTAAAGTTTCACATTACGATTTCAGGTCTTGAGTTGGGATCACAGGGGAAACAGTACAGCATGAAAACAGTCAAGAAATGCAATGAAAAAGAACTGAGGTGATAAAATAGGCCAGTATTAAAATATACCAGAGGGAAGAGCTGGTAGCTAAAGTTGAGCAAATACCTCATCATCAATAATTGAATTATTTCTTGCTAGTTTCTCTATTTATAAACTGGCATGAACTGACTGGGAAATTCCCAAATGATAATTACTTAGTTAAACCAGACAGCCCAGAAGGAGGATTGAACCAGGATGGAAGAATGGAAGTCACTGCATTCTTTTGTTTCACCTCAAATCTTCTCTTCACCAGTTCTTACAATATAATCCCACCTTAAAGAACTCACAGACAGAGCATAAACAAAACTTTATTAAATGTTTTCTGACATAATTTAAGACATGACTGAGATTTCAAGGTAATTTATGAAATGAAATTTGCAAAAGCAGTATTACAAGGAACAAATTTCTTTTTCTTTTAAGATTTTTCTGTTATGTTTGATGGTGAGACTTGCATACTCTGTGTAAATAAATTGTGTTAAGGAAATACTCAAAGCCAATTAGTTATACTTGGTCATTCTTATTTTTTGCTTTGCTTCATAGAATTGTATTAGCAAAGCAGTTATTTCAGAATAGGGATAACAGCCATATGCCAAAACATCAAGATTAACAGATGATGGTTATATGAGATTTTTGGAAATGAACATTCCTAAAATAAATTCATTAATTTAATTTATCTGCTGGCTTTCCTTGGAGAATTAATGCAGTCAGCTTACTTGCACTTGAGAGACTGAAGTGGTCCATATAATTATCATTAAAAACCAATCATACCAAATGTCTTTAAACAGTTTCCCTGGGTTCAGAGCCAGTTGCAAACAGCATCACCTCATTTGCAGCAAATCTTTCTGGAGGAACCTTTGCTGTCTTTTTTCATCTAGCCTTTTGGGGCAGCATGCCCTTTCACATATATCTAGCAGGCTACTGTTTTCTAGTGTTGGGCACTTGTTTAATTTTCCTTGGAATATTTATACACAGATTCCCCTTACAGAGAGCAAGGGGTAAGAAATGAACAGCAACAGGAGTTGAGAAGCCTGTGGAACAATAGGCACTAGGACACAATATGTTAGATCCATCAGGTTGAAAGAAGGCTCAAGATACTTTTATTTAATAACGGCAGTAGTGGAGTCCTGATTTCTAAGCTGGTAAGTGCACAATGACAGCATTATTTTGCATTCCCAACAGCAAGTGCTTAGAATGAAAACACTAGCATCATTTGGCTGGGATAGATTTAATTTCCTTCCTAGCAGCTGGTGCAGTGCTGTGATTTGGCTTTAGTATGAGAATAATGCTGATAACACACTGATGATTCAACTGTTGCTAAGTAGCACTTACCCTGGTCAAGGACTTTTCAGTCCTTCATGCTTTGCCAGTGGTGAAGGGCGCAAGAAACTGGGAGGGAGCAGAGACAGGACACCTGACCCAAACTAGCCAAAGGGGTATTCCATACCACAGAATGTCATGCTTGGGATGGAAAGTGGGAGGAGTTGGCCAGGAGTGGCTGGCTGCTGCCCGGGGACAGGCTGTGTGCTTGTGTGCATGGCTTTTTGCTTTCCTATTAAACTGTCTTTATCTCAGCCCATGAGTTTTCTCACTTTTAATCTTCAACCCTCTCACCAATTGCACTGCAGGGAGTGAGCAAGCAGCTGTGTGGTATTCAGCTGTCAGCTGAGGTTATACCACAATGC
The DNA here is from genome assembly GCA_009867235.2 of Psittacus erithacus. NCBI lineage: Eukaryota > Metazoa > Chordata > Aves > Psittaciformes > Psittacidae > Psittacus > Psittacus erithacus. Next base: position 50,612 of record WYDI02011043.1, read on the forward strand.
TTGTATGCATGACAGCAATCCTATACTTACAGGTACATTAACAACTTAATATGCCATTCCATTTCTCATGTCTATAATTCCATGAACTTCTGAAAACAAAGTATGTCTTCCTCCTCTTATGATGGGTCATCTATACACTAGTCAGTCAATATTTTTTTTACAGAATAGAGAAAAAAGTATGGCAGCAATCCACTAATTTGTTTTATAGTCTTCCAAGGTTTTGATTTTTGGCAGAAAACCAACATTTAGATATCTTGATCTATTAGCCCATCTGTGTAATGGTTTTAGAAAGCAGAACACTGGCAAAAAACCTTCATCACTCGCACACCTCATGCTCTTACTAAATTCCTCAGACTAGGGATATATAAGCAATGTGATTATAATTGTAGGTGTTCTACAATAAGGTAATCGAGCCTAGAACATATTCCTGTGATGGTAACCTCCAACACTCATATAAATCCTCCAATAGCTAAGACTTAATCTTACCATAAGCTTTGTTCAAACAAATTCCCCCCCTATTTAACAAAGCTCTGCAAGGAGTGGTATCTCTTTTCCCTTTTCCCTTGCTCACTCTCTGCTCACATACAGGCTCCTGTACACTTTAATGGAGGACTGGGCCTAAAAATGGAACTCTGACTAAATAGAATATACTGAATTATTTCAATTAATTATCAATCAAGGAATGGTGATTTACTGGTATGAATATTAATAAGCCTGGAGACAGCGCAGACAAATTTTTTTCAAACAAATAATTTTGCAGGATGAAAGCAAAAAACCTTGGGTGAGTGCTGAAGCTTATGTAAAACAATTTTTATTTTTTATATTCTTTTTGCAGTGTGCAGCACCCTGTATTTTCAATTCATCTTAAAAATAAAAAAATAAAATTCCTTAGTAAGCATACTCTGAAAAAAAAAATTCACTTTACTTCTAATTAGGATGGCATATTATCTATGTATCTAGATTTTAATTACACCCACTTGATATACTCATTAAAATTATTTTGATTACAATCAAGCTTCTTACTTTATTTCTAACTGTATTAGGATCTAATATTTAAGGAAAGGAAAGAAATGATCTCTGAACAAAATTCTGGCACCAGACATTCCTTGAATCTGAACTGAATTGATTTATCTCAGTTCTTTGAATCTGAACTTATTTTGATAGACAGAAATAAACATTGTTAAATGAGTATTATATAGTTCTAAAGCTTGCACACAGCGACAGGGCCAGCCTATGGCCATTTCTCCTAACCCTCCGTGTTGTTCTGCAGTAGCCCCATTAGGATGCTCTTTAACAGTTGCACACTGGCTTCTGCTGCCCACCACAACTCGCCATGACTTCACACCTGCCTTCAGCATGGGCCATCGTCCATTTCTGCCTCCAGCTTTGGCGCTTTCCACACTCCACTGCCCGCAGTCTCAGGATCCTACTCCTCTGCAGAGCAGTGCAGTCCAATCCTCGGCAGCCTGCTGCCCTCTGGCCACGCTTGAAGGGTACAAATGAGTATGGTAGTGGGACACTTGCTCAGCTGTGACTGAAATAAAGCATTATGAACAGGGGCAGAGAGAAGGATTTACATACTTCCGGGACGTGTCCCTCCACAATTGTGTCTGCTGCCCTAGTCTACTAGAACTACCTCTTTGGAATCAGTTTGTTAAACTTCTTGAATTTTTTGAAACATCCAACTATGTAATGAAAATCTGTAAAAGATTTCTAAATACCTTTTTTTTTTTTTTTTGAAGATTTAACAAAAAACTTTTGATTAATTTCATTAGCTCTTGTATTAGCTTAGTTTCACTTCACTGGAACAAGTCTTTGTTCCCCATTTCCGAAGAAAATTCAAAATAAATAATGGGGAAAAAATTAATAGAAAGTAAACTTACCAACAGCAATTATAAAAAACATTTGGATCACAAGTCTTTATTATAACAATTAAAAACATTAGGTATCTTTTTCTCAATAACTCAGTTATTTCCAGCATTCTGGGTACTGAATGACAAGTAATACCTTTCCTATATTTTGTGCTTTTTTGTCATGTTAACTCATCTGACCTACTGGGGAAGGCTCAATTTAACTATTCACAGAGCTGAATTCCTGCTAAGAAGTTGAATTAGTATAAAAATATTTTAATGTGCATCATTTCAACATCTGGTTTTGGAACTAGCATTTTCTTCCTGAGGAAATTATATTAATTCCAATTTCTTTCCCTTGCAATAAACCATGCTATTTTCACTTATTTATTTCTGTTCATCATAATGTCTTTGCCCTTTCTCATAAACAGTTTGATTATATTTTAGTTTGACAGGATCAAAAAATGTCACACACATAGCATATACTGTGAGAATTCTGACAAAAATGAAATAATGCAGTTGAAAGTTTTAAAATTTCCTTATCTAGTGGAGCTATGAGATTTTTCTGCAACTTCAGGTAAATTCAGATTAAGATTGAGATTTTTAACCTCTGGCTCAAAATACCTCAAAAGCATTCCCCAGCAACAGTGAGGTTTCAACACTGCAACATTCTTCTAAGAATAGGAGATAAGACTATTACACATACAGGTATGCAACAGTCATATAATTCTCAGCAATGGGAGTTTGGGTTACCAAATTCTTCTTAGCCATATTTCATTCACCTAATTAAAACATACAAAAGCTTTTTTCTTAATTCCTGGTTTCTTGTATATGCCTGGGCTAGTTGTCACTGTCTTAGAATACAGCCCGATTTAGCTGTATGTACTCTGTGTCATGTACTTACATAGTCGTAGCTATTGGACTGTAGCTCATAAGGTTAAGGCAAGTTATGGTTATCAAAAGTTTGTAGTAGCACAACACATGAATTGGAAGCTCCCTGTCGTATTTCACCACCGCAGTGTGTCTTTCCTATTCTCTTGATTTTTATATTTGAGTGCATCACAATTGTAGTGTTTCCTACCCACAGGTCATAGCAATTTTTGCTAGCTGAAGCCTCAACAGTCTGGCCACACATAATTGATAGTGAGCACTGGGCAACTCTATTATGCAAGGAGGTCGAATAACATTTAAATATTTCTTATCCAGCAGGACTGAAAGGAATTACAATACCTCCTATTCAAAACACAAGTTACTGGGAAGAAAAGGATGGTGCATTTTCCTCAACTTTAAAAACCTGTAGAAAACCCTTTATAGAAAGCAAATATATGCAGGTTTTTAAAAATGTTGGAGAAAGGAGATTTGTAAGCAAGGATTTGAGTCAGTTACCTGTAATGGCAGTATCTTGAAGTCCAATAGTATTGCTCTTCACAGCAAACCTGCTGACCATAGCAATGTTGACTTAAGCAAACCACCAAACCCCTTAGTTGGTGGGATGTCCTTCACACATAATAGAGAAGATTTCAAAGATGATTCACATCAGCAGCATGCTGACACTGTGGCTTCCATGAGAGTTTTATCTCCAGAATCACCCATCATCTGTGCCATTTGTGCATGCCTGAGAACGTTGGCAACCCCATGCACCTCTGGAGAGCTGTAAATTAGACAATCACATTAAGTTTAATCATTACTAAAAGTCCAGAGTATAGTGCAATACATTAAGTCTGAGAACATACATTAATAAATTTATCTCAATGCTAAGATTTTCCTAAGAAATACATAAATCTGGTCCTGTGCATTTATAATGCATATCTGTTAAACCCCAGATCATTATTTTCTTACTATAAATGACAAACAGCACTTTTTCAGTTTAATTTCTGCTTCTACATCTTCCAGTGAAAGATCTCTTCATTAGCTGTCTCACTGAAAATATCCAAGAAACAATTACATTTTAAGATATTTTTCATCGTGTAGAAATTGTAATTCCTCTGAAAAATACTGTCTTAATAAGAGGAAATTATTGCATGGTACAGACAGAAAAGAAAGTGAAATAATTCATTTTCAGTGCTCGAGCAGCTTTGTTCCTATTCCTTTGTATTCATTCAGTTTGACTGTTGGCGGAGTTATTTGTTCTAGTAAGATATTACTGAAGAATTATTTCTGCTTTGAAATCGTGTTTAAAGGATGTTCTCTATGAGGTTAACTTTTAAGGGCTAAAACATCAGGGAAAAAGGTCTTGAAAGTAATTCATTGTACTCAGAAGTTAAAACTGGTTCCTGATGCAGCCTGATCAATGACTTGCCTGCAAGCGCATCAATACCGGAGGCAGAGTGACCCAGAGGCAGTCTGAGTGGCAGCTGCCTTGGTGCTTGTAAATGGGGAGAAAAGCACCAGGTGGACTCCCTGACAGTGGTCAGCAAACCCCACAACCTCCTGTGAGCCAGTGTCGGTGCACTGGATAGGGAAAAGTGAAGACATTGCCATCTATTTCACATGCACAAATTTAAAGATACTTAGCATGTGAATATTCACATAAATGAGTGTACTCTCATTTCCTTTTACTTCATTGTGTGTATCCAGTACTACTTTCCATATAGTTTAGGGGGTTTGACATCTGATCTCATTAATCACCAGCCTGTCTCCATTTTAGAAGCACAGACATTCAGGGTACAATTTTTACTGTAAAACCAAATTTGTTTCTTGCAAGAGTAGGCTTACTGAATTTATGATTTAACATTGACCATCTTTCACCTTAAAAGTAGCTCTCCCACTATAAAAATTAGACATCTATCTCATGAGGACACTATAACATCATGATACAGATACCCATCCTGTTAGACAAAGTCATGCCAGTAGATACTAAACTTAATTTTCTGAGATGTTCCAACATTTAGCTCTATTTTTCACTTTAGAAGGATAAATACTGGGAAATACTTTATCCTGGCGTAAAAACTGTCCTTTCATCAGTGGAACAAAAAGTTTTTTATGTTCAGCTCAAAACGGCTGAGAAAAAACCCCCAAAAAATCATACTGAAAACATTATTTGCCTATCTGATAGTTTGTTGCCTTTACATTGAAGAAAATAACTAAATTATTTCCCTTGTAGTCTGGAACCATACTTTTCATTACGGCTAGGTATTTCCTTCAAAACTGTATTTTCTGGAATTTCTCAAAACTTTTACCATTTGGTATACTGCTTTGCTCTCCTTACTCTTCTGTGCACCTCCTTTGCCCTCTCCTCCCCCCTGCAATTACTGTCAAGTTCCCAAAGAAAACTACCCCTAAACTTGTTTTAATTAATTAATGCTACATAGAAGCAGGAACATCTTGTTGTTTCCACCTTGTCTTCAAACTTTCACAGCCTACTTAAAGCCTCCAAATTATGAGGTGTTTGTGTTTTTTTTTTTGTTGGTAGTACTTTACAGCAACATTTACACTTGTGGGATGAAGTTCTGCACTAACTCAACCCCTTTGTCATGTGGGGGACAGCATTTTCTCTTGCCCATTACAGCAGCACTGACGGGTCCATCTGGCTCCACCTGTGAAATGCAGCCAACACCAAGAGGTTGCAATTCCTCATTTCCCAAGAAAAAATTCCATGTCCCTTCACAGTCTTTCCCACCATGCCTCACCTTCCTTTACCATTTTAGCTCATCTCTATTTGTAGAGGGTCCACCCAGTCACAACTCAATTCCTTCACACAAGAGATGAGGAACCACCATCCTTACTTATTGCACCTTATTTTTTTTTTTTTGCTCATTCCCCTTCTCTGGAGAAACCTAGCTGCTGCCAGCTGTTACAGGCACTTCGCAATTCTCCAGCCAGGTAAACACGGCAGGCTGTAATTACAGCCCATCAACAATCCTCTCAGCCTTAAGGAACTGAGATGCTGCAGATTAAAGCTCCTCAGATCTGTCTGGATCTTTTTACAACCCCAAAAGGGGAACCACTTCACAGCTGGAGAAATATTTTCCAATTATTATTTAAACTAGGATCTGTGTGCCCCTTGGGTAGGTGAATACTCATCCCTGGCAGACTACAGATGTTACAGCAGAATTACTTCCATAAAAATTTTCACTCCCCACCCCCCTTCCCTCTCCACCCCCCCTCCCCCCCC